>RJVU01018281.1:7994065-8013031 GCA_003731715.1 Anabarilius grahami | reverse complement strand
TGCCAAGAGCATTCATATTTTTGTACTGTGTGTGCTGATGTCCAATCTACAAACCCAGGAAGCAAAACAAAGTCACACACTTTCTCTAGGGTGACCGGCGCAGAAACTTTGAATGCTGGATGTTTGCAACTGGGGGAA
Source organism: Anabarilius grahami (assembly GCA_003731715.1). Taxonomy (NCBI): domain Eukaryota; kingdom Metazoa; phylum Chordata; class Actinopteri; order Cypriniformes; family Xenocyprididae; genus Anabarilius; species Anabarilius grahami. Next base: position 8,012,893 of record RJVU01018281.1, on the reverse strand, counting down.
AAAAAAGAAGAAAAAAAAAGTCTTATAGAAAGTCAGATGCACAGCACGAAAGGAGTGTTGTGAACTTTGCTCTGCACTTCTCAAAATGAGCCACACTGAATTCTCCTGTGCCGGTCTGTCCAAAGGGAGGCACAGGGAGAAAACCCTATTAAATTTAGGGGCGCACACTTCTCAAACTGACAGCCCGTGCTGAGACAGCAGAGGGACAGAAAAAAGAAAAGAGAGAGAGAGAGAAAGCAGAAAACATCCCCCACTCTCAGACATGTCACCCATGTCAGGTCCATGTCAAGGTAGCCTGGGAGGGAAAAGAGGCAATGGCTTTTTCAGTAGAGCCAGGTCAACACAAAGAGCACCTAATGATGTGACCAGATACAGGTTGGCAGCGATGGACAGACAGTGTGTCCTCCGTTGAGAATTAATTCAGAAAACAGTCAAGAAGCTGGAGGGATGAATAACGCTCGTCGTCTTTCTGTTCAGCCCGAGTTTGGTTTTTTAAAAGCAATAAAAGTCAGTTCGCGCCAGTTCTGGACTGACAAGCTGCTATTAATGGATGAAGGTTAAAGTAGAACATTAATGTCATTATATGATAATGAATGGGGAATTATAAGCCCGTGATTTGTCAGGTTGTGTTTGGAAATGGATGAATATTTCAGGTACCGTGTGTAGTCAGATTCCCTCCAGGCATGGGTAATGGGCAGATGTGCTGGATATGATGTCAGCAGAGACTGCATTAGACTGCCGAGGAAGCCAGTGACTGACATAAGGAAGACAGTTTCACAGAAGCTGGCGACAAAACAAAAGCAGGAATCTCCACCCACTTCACCGACTGTTTTCTAGTTCCGTCCGTGACATTTGACCTCACACGCAAACACTAATACACGCAGGTTCTCTCATGCAACACTGATTCTTCTCATGCACGCCAATAAAAAGCCAAGTGTACGTTAGATTTCAAAGAATTTCCCTCTCAGTCCGGTTTTAAGAAATATCGACTTTTCCAGCAGTCGGTACCAGTCAAGTGAGTTCGTCATTGACTTCTTAAGGAGAAAGCAACTGAAGCCTCTGCCTTTTTCTGACATGGTTGGACTGATTTTGACTGATCTTTTAATCTTAGCAACAGGGCGCAGTGAAAGAATTAATTGGACAGCAATGGAAGGATTGTGCATGCTAGGGGTAGCTTTATCCAGAGTAATGCAGGGAAATTGGAATGTGACTCATCTGTTTTAAATTGCTCACTGACTTCAAAGGTGCATCAGTACAGTCAAAGTTTAAAGGTAGAGAGGGATTGGCATTATCATAGAGAAAGAAAGGATGGGAGTTCGAATATAGAAAGCCCTCAAAAACTATAAACCCTCAATAGATTAAATTTTTTTCAAGTTTGATATCATACATATGTTAGCAGGCTAATGCAGCTAATGGTATGCTAAGCTTGCACTCTGAGCAATTATCTTGCAAACCAATGCTAACAAAAAAATAAGAACAAGATATACAAAGTTATGTCATGAAACTCCAGATGGCGCAGCTGATAGGTCCATAACTCAATCTGCTTGCAATCACATCGTTCTCTATAGGGGCACAGCTGACTGGTTACTGCTGTATCAGCAGCCAATGAGCTTGCTGCTCAACTTTCAAATTCTTGGTCAGCGCCTGCGTAGCAGTTTGCAGTGCGCTTTCAGAAACCCTCCACCTTCCCCAGCTCCACCTGTATAGATCTGCTATGGGTAATTCATGTATGCTATTGTACAGCAGCAGCATGTCTTTCTTGCTCATAGCAGCTTGTCATGTACGTATTGGCAGTAGCAAGTCCCGTACTTGCTCTGTAGCAGCAGCAATAACAGCAGCAGCAATATAGCACATCTATTTCGCCAAGACATTAACATTGTCATTTCCATTACCATACCAAATCCTCTGAGATGTCATGACAGAAATTCACAATCTAATTGTATTGTTAATAGTATGTACTAATTTAAAATACACTAATTGTCATTGTAATAGTTTAGACAACATACATTGTAAAGCAATTTTGTAGGATTTCTAATCAGGTACTAAAAAGAGTACATTAAAAGGTTTATTTTTATTTTTATTTTTTTTCACTCTGCTTTGGGGTTCTAGATAAACTTGATTAAACCAAATTGATCATGACTGCATCCAGCATCGCCACCTATACCCTTCATTACAATTCCCTACATTACTCCACTAATTTAGTCCACTGAATGAGGGAAACAAAACAAGTGAATGAATTCAGACTGAGTGCGCCGAAGTGCTGCAGACGCCATCTTCTGGTCAGACGCGGGACACAGCACTCACAGTGAATGGGTATACAAGGCTAGTCATTGGGCTGTTTACAGTTTTCCATTTTCAACTAAAAATTGAAAACTTTTTATGCGTTTTGGCTGTTCATTTACACGACAACAGCATTTTGGGGGTCTGAAAACGAAAACTGTAACGAGTTTCAAAGTTCAAGTTTTTGAAAACGATTCAGTTGAGACCGATCTGTGAAAACGGTGACGGCATGCACATGCGTATTATGTGTTTACTCTCATTTGATGTGAGTGCTCTGTAAAAGAATGAATATGTGTGCAGGCGTGTAGTCTTTCTTTACAAAGTGACATTGCCACCTACTGACCTGGCATGCACAATACAGCATTTTTAGTTGCTTTTGCAGATCTGTGTGAATGGCGCTCATTTTGACAGTGTTGTCTTCTATACAAAGACGACATTTTCTGTTTTTTTTTTACATTGTTGTCATGTAAACGTACCCACTGAGTGTACATCAGTTGTACACTTGTTATTGAGGTGCATTATGTGATTGAATGAATGCACTTGATAATGTCCACTGTAATTTCGGACACCACTACAAATAGCTATCCCCTCAAATAATACATATAATGGTATAAGGGGGTGATTTCGGACACAACCCATGACACTGATCCCTACCTAGCCAACATTTTTATGGTGGGGCCAATGTAGGCACAATATGGACTTGAGGTATGGGCCCTACATGGGTTTTGTCCATGGGTTCCATGTCAGCCTATTTCTGAATAAGACCCAGTTTGGCCATATTCAGATAGGATCGACAAGTATACCTATGGACAAATCCATTTAGGGCCCATACTTGGACTTATTCAAACAGGGGCCGAAATGGAGCACATGAACAAACCTATGTAGGTCTAATACCTCAAACCCATATCCTGCCTATATCGCTCAGATCCATCCTTCAGTGCAATTTTGTGGGATTTTTCACCCACTTTGTCATCCACCAGGTGAACATTGAGAGTCTGAACACTTGTCAAATATAACAGTGTACATTTCTGGGCTTGGCTCAGACACAGAGTATGCATTGAGACCAATTTGTGTTTGTGGATTTTAATGATTCTGTTTACAGAGTTAAGTGGCTAGGTCACCACACTACAAACTCATTCATTTCTCTCTTTGACACGAGCACAGCAACACTAGATCTGGCTATTAAACTTCACCTTGAAACACCCTTACACTGTGCAATCAGGATTATTTGGGGTTACCAAGAGTGTCATGTAGAAAGTAGTGCATTTGTTCAAAACAAAGGCATTCTGGGTTTTGCTCTCAGACTGTGCAACAGCGTAGAGAATGCCTTTGGCACTCAACAAATGTAGCAAGTGGCGCATCGTTGCATTCAGTTACCAGTTGGAATGTGTGATATGCACGCTTGTCTTATGAGCAAGAATTCGTGAGAATAAATAAGCCACTGAAACAGGCTACAAACACACACATGTGTGGGAAAACAAGGAGAATTTGATATAATTCAACCAGCTACTGAATATCAAATGTTGAAAATGCTGGTCTCGAACTCAGAAGCTCAACACTGAGATGGCATGTAAGGCAAGGGCCTGTTAATGTGGGGCTGAAACCCAAACAAACAATCCAGACACATTTCCTGCTGCAAGAGGGGGAAGGTAGCTGTTTGCGCAAAGTGCTTACAGAGGGATCTCGATGAAAAGGTTAACGTTAAATCCGCAGACAGGTTGGGAGAAGTTTCCCTGCTCTGGTTTTTTCACTCTTTCTTTCAGTTAAAATGAAAGGAAACTGATTCTAAATCAGTAAAGAAAAGGGCAAAGAGGAACTAGATGGGTTGAAGGTATACTTGTTTTTTTGTGAAACAGAGGTATGCTGCTTCCTTGGGAACTTCCTGATGTAAAGAGAGGGGCCAGGGGCATTATTATTCCAGAACTCATCCTGCACCAGATGTCTTGCTTTTTTTAGGTCCTGGAGGAGTGGCGTCTGACCCATGCTAACCCCTGGTCTAATGAAGGAATGACTTTGCTTGGATGTAGCTAAAAGTAAACTGCAGTGTGTGAAAACTATGACTCACAAATTAACATGATAAATTAATCTTCTGGATTATGTTTAGCTTCTCGGCAGCATAAACACTGTGGCTGGAGACTCTTTATGCTGACATGACACAATGAAGAAAAAGAATAAAGATAATTAAAAGAAACCCTTACAGTAAGTGCTTTTAGGTGAGAACGTAGTTGTTTAGACCTGAAATGTGTGACTCATATTTAATCATAGTGCCTATTTTACAGTTTGTTTAGATGTTTTTGGGGATGCAAGCTCCAGGTCCTCAGAGCTCGTGTACCCCCCGAGAACAGCTTCATCTCAGCCAGTGCTTCGGGGATTTGCTGCTATCTCTTATAGTGGTTAAACATGAGATATAATTCATTTTGGGTACATAAAATGGGCAATCTTTGGTCTTATTAATCTATTACTTGCTTCTGAGCAAATCGAATTAGGCAATGTTAAATTTAATAATTTACTATTAAGGCTATATTTAACTTACATCCTGCAGAGCACTGCTTATGTACGTTTGAAATTGAAAGGGGCTTTTGTAAACACAGGGCGTTGTTTTAGCGCTGTTATGAAAAATTCCCTTAACTGTAAAAAGGACAAATACAAAGATCGCTTTCCTCAGTGGACATTCAAACGGATTTTTACAACGGATATAATATTATGGACATCGACCTGAAGAATGAATGTTATATTAATAACATAGTAATACCATTGAGACCCTCAAGACTGTCAAAGTTAAAGTCTCTTAAAATGTCATAAAGGATATGTTTGAATTAATAATTCTTGATATTTATAAAAATCTATATATATACTAAATTTTTTTTTAAAATAATTATGATTTGATGCAAGCTTTTANTTTAAAATCTCATGGCATTTTTATCATTAAATTCAAACTTTTTCAAAACCACATGAAACCAACATGAATACAAAGAGTACTTTTCTGAGAACCTGGCACAAGTAAATAGATTTTTAAAAGATCCAAAAAGATTTTCCTTTTCTTTTCCATGGACACTCTTAATCCTCACTGAAACAGAAGCATCTTTGGATCCACAAATGCATAAAATGCACCACACATCTCTGGAGATGAATTGGCCTTCATCTCAGAACAAACAATCCCTTCAATTTGCATTCTACTGAGCCGTGTCCGTTCTGAATAAATTGCTGCACATTTATGGATGTTATACTGAAATTTGAAGCTTGTTTGCTGTTCTTAATATGATTTCGGATAAACATTATATGAATATGAAGACAAATTAAATCATGAATATTTACTTTTGCTAATGTTTTTTTCTCCATCAACACAGTTAATGGATGTACAAACATCTGCAGAAATGAGAAAACTCTGCATTAGTCAGTGTGTTGCATTGCTTTGCAATACACTACATGAAAATCTACGACCAGATGGTTGTTAGCAGCTAATGCGCCCAGTAATCAAATAAAAGAATCCAATACTCATTTTCCACTTTATGAAGACTTAAAAACAAATAGAGTTATTCAATTGTTTTTCAAACTGCAATTTGCTAGATCAAAATGAAACAGTTAGTCTGGCTGAAGATTAGATCCATTTTCCATGTGAGGGTGCGTATCCTCAACATTTAATGGCAAATGAAAGCATTACATATGCATTTGCTTGAAAAAAGATGACATTAATGGCCATCTGGCTCTGTATGTATCAATCTCAAACTTGGCTTTGAAACTCACCTTAATTGCTAAATATGTGCTACCAAATGGCTGCGAGTTATATTGATATGTAGCACAGATACAAGCACAGAAAAGGTGGGGAGTGATGGGAACGTGCCAGTTTACAAATGCAGCAATACCTGATGAATACATACATCAAAGTATAAGGATTGCGAGCGCAAAAATGAATCATCTCACGTCGGCCTCCAAAATATTCGTCTGGATTTTATGAGAACGTATGGCGTCGTTACTCAAATGTCAAACGTAGGCAGGCGCGTTGTACGTCAAGCATGTACGCATGTGCCAGTGTGTCTTAATATCTACCGGTCTTTGCATATGACACCCCAACATAAAATAGTAACGAGAGCCATTTGATTCATCATGTTCTCCTACCTGGACAGACGAACGCCAGACATAAACCACCTTGTAGCCATAAAATACCGCACTAAATGGTTTTACACCACGGTCTCTACTTGCTTCTGTCTCAATATCACATATGATCACTTAATCTGCGCTTGATTTTAAGACCCATACACAGAGGATGGTGAGCAGACCTCAACAACATCTCTCCAGTCTTTTTCTCCTCCCACCTTTCCCTCTCTAGATCTGCCTTTGGCACTTTACCAGATTACTTCTGACAGGCTGACTGACTCGAGGTGAACCTCGGTGATGACAGACAATAGCCTTTATCAGTGACTTGCACACACTGCAAGGCTGCTGTTCTGAAGATTAGTTACTGTGATCCTGATTTCCCCCCAAACCATGACTGGTGCTTTTGAATATTTCTTTTTTTTTTTATTCAAGAGGTCAAGGTTTGACCGGTTAGCATGGCAGGTCTTTTGCATCTGCATCTTTTTCCTCTAACACCTATTTAAAAGTATAACGTGTATCCTGCCTAAATAATTAGTTTTTGCTAGCAACATATCGATCCAGGCTCTTTGGAAAAACATGCCTGTGGCGACATTTCTGCAAAATGGTATTACGTTGCTTCTTCCACATTTTGCAACACTTTCAAAGTGAAACGTCCAGTGATTGATACTTCGGTACCAAGTCGGTACTGAAATTTAAAAATTTTCAAACCTCTGATTGGTCACTGTGTTCAAGCACTCAACAGATATATCTGTGATTGGCTACAATGATCAACACTTCAAAAACATTTTTTTAAATAGATGTCTTTAATGCTCTTTACCAAGAGCTTACACAGATACACACGGGAGCGTTTGAACACAAAAACTTTTACAGAAACTCTGTCAAACATAACAGCATTAAACACTAACAGGTCTTTCCCTTCACTAAAAACAAATAAATTAACAGTTAAATTCAACAATTATTCTCCATATCCAGTCTTATTCAAAGCATGCTGGTAACTAGAAATCCACTGCCCAATTTTTGAAGTTATCAAAATCTTCGTTAAGTTACTACAACCTATTTTTTTTAAAGCCAATTAACGCAGAAATATGAGTTTAAATTACAGACGATATTAAGTTGATGTAATGATCAACATTATTATGTCAACAGAACTCAACAAATTAATATTTGAACCGGCGCTAGACACGGTCCCCCTGGTTTACTCTACCTACCCAGAGATCGCTTCGCACCATTATTATTATCTGCTCAACAAAACAAAATTAAACAGAGTTATCCCGGACGAGCCCCCAATTTATGTTACGAACCCCTATTTAAATTATCGAAAAAGGGGAATGCAACATAATGAAGGACACATGAATCCAAAATACAATGCAAAAAACATTTATTTAGATAGCAAAATTAAACATAACACAAAGGAAGCACATATCAAAACAAGAAAGAAAAACAAAAATGTTCCTAAAATAACCAACGAAAGATAAGAAACACAAACAAACAACGTAACAACTCCAAAATATAAAGGCAACAAAAATGTACAAACTAAAATTAATAAAGAAAAATAAAGGTAATAAAGCTTGCTTGCTGGAGACATGACGTCACATGCAGGAGACCACATACTCAAGGTGTAGGCCATAACACTTAAAAGGTTTAATTAAAACAATAAATTCCAATTTTTATCTTTCAACAATGTATTTATTTAAGTTGTGGTAACAGGTCCCCTGAATTACTTTTTTAGAGTGCATAACATAGTATTGGGCAAGGAACCAAGTGTGAAATTTACTTTTCCTCTGCTTGCTGTCTTTGATGTCACAGCCCAGAATGGTCAAGTGTGCTAGCTATCCACTATTGAGATGAATGGGAATGCTAATGGCTAGCTTACTCCAGGTGTTACAGTCCTCACAAAAACCCACAGGGCTGTTTTTAACTGGCTCATTTCCTCACTATTAAGTAGTACTTTTAATTGACTAGGATCTTTATTGGCTAAGAGATAGGGTAATAGGAAGCAAATGGACAGAGGGGAAAAGAAACTCAAGGGAAGGGAAGGCAGAGAGTCTGATTCACTTTGACATCAGTGGGACATGCACTGCATGGTTTTCCTGTCTAATATTGCCAGGTTTAAAACACAACCTTGGATTGATGATATTAATGCCCTCTCTTCTGAAAACAAATTTACATTTCAAAAATCTGATGACTTTTGACATATGTACGCTTGCTTTTTTAAAGCATCAGCATATTTTAAAAAGTAACATTATTTTGAAGTAGCGTTCTGTCAACAACGTTTTCACTATGACAGGTCAAACAGTAATAAGATCTTATGGAAATGCTCGGCAGACAACCTGTCAATACAAACACAAATGAGCACATGAAGCAATGCTTACTGCTAAGTAAGAAAAGTAGGAGGTCAACAAAGAAAGTCCAAAATCTGACAATGATGTCAGGTTCAATAAGTAGACTCAGTATAAACCAATAAAAACCCTCAGGGGTGATTAAATGATGAAATATGCCCAACATAATTTTTAACCCACCTGTACCACAGATGTGAGCTGACAGCTTTAGAGACATATTCACAATGCCATCCCATGTCCTGGGGTTTCATTGGGAATTCATTTCTAGGAATAACATCAGGCACGTTTCTGTAGTGCGCACAGAGCGTTCGGGTGTGAGTCCCGTAAAACACGAGTAGTATTTTATGTGAGTGTGGTGTCAGATCTGTTTATAAAGATGAGATGAGGTAAGTAGTATTTGGTTGATCTGTCCCACTTTATATTAGATGTCCTTAACTACTATGTACTTAAATAAAAAATAAGTACAAATGTACTTATTGTGTTCATATTGTATTGCAAAACACTTTTGCTGCTATTGAGGTGGGATACTGGTAAGGTTAGGGACAGGTTTGATGGTATGGGTAGGTTTTGAGGGTGGGTTAAGGTGTAAGGGATGGGTCAACAGTGTAAATATATATGTAATTACAGAAATGAATTACATATGCAGGTATTTTTAAAATATAAGTACAATGTAAAAACATGTATGTACTCAATAAGTGCATTGTATCAAATTATTAATTTAAATGTAAGTACATAGTAGTTAAGGACACCTAATATAAAGTGGGACCATGTGATTTCAAAATGGCGCCCATGAAGCGACCAGTCTCGGTTAAAAATAAATAAGTAAATAAATACATAAATAAATAAGCAAGCCCTGTTTTTACTGGGTTACAGTGATGCTGTCTTCACATGCTATCAGAATTATCATAAATGCGAGTTTCCTAGTCAGAAATTAGACAAGTTTATTCTGAGAAATAAACTTTAAACATGGTGGAGGAGAGAACCATTAATGCACATTTGATGCATATAGTATGCTTTTTACACAGCAAAAATAGCATTTATTTGTCCAAAATTCCAGAATCATAAGCAAGCTGACTATCTAGATCAGGGGTGTCGAAACTCGGTCCTGGAGGGTCATTGTCCTGCAGAGTTTAGCTCCAACTTGCCTCAACACACCTGCCTGGAAGTTTCTAGTATGCTTAGTAAGACCTTGATTAGCTGGTTTAGGTGTGTTTAATTGGGGTTTGAGCTAAACTTTGCAGGACAGTGGCCCTCCAGGAGCAGGATTGGACAACCCTGCAGTGAATGTATAGCATAATGTTTATATGGTTGTCAATGAATGGAAGGTGGCATTTTATCAAAAATCAGCTGGATAGTGACAAAATCTACTATACTTTTTTGGCTTTAATAACATTTCCACAAAATGAATCTGTCATCCTCCATGATTCCTACTATTTTCAACAACAAAGCACTCGGAACCTAAACTCGTAATTACAGCATCATACTTTAAATGTATTATGTTACTTTCATAATTTACAGTGCATACTGTATACTTGTATATTTTTAATTAAGAAAAATAAAGGATGCAATGTCAAAACGTTTTTGTTTCATATCAATGGAAGCTTGTTTCTGCCACTGAATGAAAAATAAAAAAGGTAATTGCGACTTTTTATCTCACAATTCAAGACTTTCTCACAATTGCAAGTTTATATCTCGCAATTCTGACTTTATAACTCGCAATTGTGAGTTTGTATCTCGCAATTCTGATTTCATAACTCGCATTTCTGACTTTATTTCTCACAATTGCGAGTTTATATTTATATCTGGTATAAAGATGCATTTTGGTTGATTGGATCACAAGTAGATGAGGGAGACGCATTCCTGTCTGTCTCTTTTGTCCACTTTCAACCACTTCTTTCCTGATTTCTTTGAGGGGAGGGCCTATGGGCTGGTAAATGTATGGGCTTTTTCAGATCTTTCAATCTAATGGACGAAATAAGCTTGTGCAATTTACATATGAACATGGCCGGAGACGATAAAAAAACATAAGTAGCATCAGCTTTCATTTCTCCTCTGACAGCCGCAAGACCGGCCGAACGCTGTGAGTGTGTGTTAGAAATCAGGAATGGTGAGAGAACATTGTGCTTGGTACGTTTTTCGTATTCAAACCAAACTTGGGTCTTCAGCCGGCAGTGTAAAAACCGTCTGGTTAGCGTGCTTCCCATAATGTTTACACATTAGGTCAATAGGTGGAGAGTAGGTCTTTTGTGGCTGTTTGAGCAGTCCAGTCAAAGATGTTTTCGACTACCCTTGGAAGTGGTCGAAAGTGGACAAGCTCAAAATGTTTTAGACCCTGTTTTACACCTGTATTTAGCGTTGTCCACTTGTGATCGGATTGACCAAAACGCATCTTAATACCAGGTGTAAACAGGGCCAAAGTAAACTAGCTGAAACTCCATCTTCGTTATTGAGCTACTTAAAAGGTCTGGTGTAGATTACACTAGTACAATATCATTGGTGATACATGTACACTTAAAAGGTAAATGAGCAGCTCCATTTACACAGACAAGGACCATTTTTCTCTCTAAGAGCCTATTTATTCAGATGCTCTGGGTTTAGTTGCCCATTAGCTTTCAAATGAAGATACTAGTCATTTAAACACTGCTCTTAACCTGACAGCTCAGAGCTCTGTTCACATCACAACAAAGCCAAATGGAAGTTCCCAGACAGTTATGAATATTTCAATCAGCATAAGGCTTAAATAATGTCATACCCAAAATCATCAGAGAAGATCTGTGGGCCACAGGGGCTGTCATTCAAGGAAAAAGTGAGGATGTTAGGTCTTCTGTTTGGGGAAAGCACCTGTCAATCATGACTGAAGCAGCAGGAAAGCATCTGGCCTACCCAATCAGGAGAGGTCCCAGCACAGCAGGTCCGGGACCAGGAAGAGGAAAGCCATCTGGAGAGAGGCTGGACTCTGAAAGGGCCACACGTCCTACGGTTGACTCACGACAGACATACTAAGACTTGACGTGATTTAATAAAACTTGTCTAGGTGAAAACTGTCACTCAGACAAAGAGTCACACAACTCTCTAATGAGTGTAAATCCCAGCGCTCTAATTCACATGTACCATATTTTTGGCATTAACATCAGGACAGATTGGGTAACAGCACATTATTGTTAACTAGTTGCAGTCATCCTTCAACAGAACACACATTTCATCACTGTCTCAACATGTAGCTAAACTGAAACCATATATGTATATATATCCTGTTAAATTTATGGTAAAAAAAAAAAAAAAAAAAAGTGCATGCCCGAAAATTCACTATTATAACAACATTATTATATTGTTACAGGTATTACAGAATGGCATATTGATGGCATATTTTGTGATATAACGCTAATATGCCAATCTACTTTATACTAAAATCTGCTTTTTACCTTAAAATGTACTGATAACCACCACAATAATAAAAGTCAGGTGGTAAAATAGAAAGCCACATAATGAATCATCATAAGAGGCCTGTTGATAAACAGCCAATATCTGTAAGACACAAAAACACCATAAGGGTAACACACGACATGAAAATAATATATATTATATATAATAATATATATACACAATAAATATTAACTAAATAACATTAAATGTAACACAAAACAGCCTAATGTACATTACTGGTAACAAAAATTAGAAAAAAAAAAGTATATTGCATGCACTCATACAGTATTTGATGTGCTACACAGGGATTATAAAAGATACAGTAATTTATAGTTTTTACTTGCAAAAAATAAAGAATAAATAAATAATAATAATAATGATTTAACCGCAAAATGACATATAATGCACTGTTAAACTATTTTGAGTGTTTTATCGTATATGGTAAGATATGGACGCTTGTTTCCGGCATGAAATAAAAATAAAAAAGCTATTTGCGACTTTTTACATTAAGTCAGAATTGCGAGCATTGCATGATATAAACTTGCAATTGCGAGAAAAAAGTCAAAATTGTGAGATGCAAACTCGCGATTGCGAGAAAATTAAAAGTCGCAATTACCTTTTTTATTTTTACCTTTTTTTTTTTTTTTTTTTTTTTTTTTTTNTTTTTTTTTTTTTTTTTTTTTATTTAGTGACGGAAACAAGCTTCCATACAAAGAAAACTTACATTTAACCAATTAACAGGTTTTTATTGTAGCATTTTCACTGCTGCTTTTTCTATAATGAGGACCATATATCTATTTTTTATGTGTATTTATGGATTGGATTAACACAGTAAGACCAGAAAAGTGCCTTAAGAAAGTAAACAGAGTCATTGATGGATTCATGTTGACATCACGGGATAACTTTGATGACAACAAAGTCATTATGGAGCAAAATTTCAGCGCAATTCTTTGTAGATTAGTGACAAAACAGTTAACTGGTGTGAAAAAAAAAACAATGAACAAAACGATCAAAGACGTGCTCCAGGAAATCAGAGAGAACGTGAATTTGTGCGCTACATTTACCAAATCATCAATGTGATTAATAGTGGATTACACATCATAAAAATAGAGACCCAATTACTGCCGTAAATTAGAACCCAGCATTACCACCATGCTAATAAGCACTGAACATAATTGCATTTACTGCGGTATAGCCAGGCGAGATAGATAAAGTCCCCCTCTATCTCATTAATCTCTCAATAACGTCCACTGCGTGTTTTTGCCATTATCACTATGATTATATATAGTGGCTGCACTGAAAAGAAAGAACTGAGTGCTCTCGCTGCTGTATCTCTGAGCTCGAGGAAGTGTTTTCTCTGGCCCTTGTAGAGAGCATAAAACAGATAATTACCAACTCTAAAAAATGTCTCTTTTGTGCAGCGGGCTGAAAGGAGAAACTCTCCAAGCTTTGAGAAGATAAAGCCCAAAACAAAAGCAGGCCTGAATGGTCGCAGGATTAGCTTTAATAGCAGTAATTACCAGTAGGGAAAGCAGTCGAGCTCTCTGGCCATCGCACAAGGCTGGAGGTGAGTGATGTCTAGGGGGTTGGATGCGTGAATCGAGGCCTCTCCTGGCTATCCGACCAGCTGCCTGACTGTCTGCCTCCCTCCCTCCACATTCATTTGTAAAACACTTGGGCGAACCATCCACCAAGGCCCTATTTGCCACTAAAAGCTGCTATCTCCTCTCAGCCCCAATAATGGGCCATGCATAGAAAAGGAGGGTCCTCCATCCCAGTTGCTTCTTGAATTACAATCTAGGGTTGATGGTGATGATGAGAGAGACCTTTAAATTACAGCAACACGGGCAGCTCGCCTCCGCTGCTATAGGGCACTCAAGCCACACGGGGTGTCCAAATGAAATACAATTATCCCTATTGGCATGATAAAAAGAGGTAGAGGGGGTGTTGTTGTTTAGAGACAAGAAAGACCGTGCGCAGCTTTAGCCTACAGAGTACTTGGAAAGAATCTTAAATGGTGGATTAATAAAAGAACCCACCGTCCTTGAATAAGAGCGTTAATGTCTGACCCACGATCGGTGCCTGAAGCTCCACGGGACGTCTCTCGTATGGCAGCTGCACCTTTGTGAATTGGAGCTGGAAGAGTGGTGATTGGTTGCTTACATTGAAATGAATTTGTCAGCCATTAGCCACAATCGTTCTGAGGGACAGGACAATGCAACACGGCTGCATACAACCAGCAAACTGTGTGTTATTTTTGATTCAGATCTAAAATTCTATGACAAATATGTGCATTTGAGAACAAATTAAAGCCCCTGCTTCAAATTAACTGTCCTGATTATTGCAACAGGCTCTAAAGGGCACTTTCCATGAACAAGGTAGAAAATAAAATGATCTTCATTAAAAGGCACGATTCAACTGTTCAGCAAAAGATGATGCTTAAAGGATTAGTTCACTTTTAAATAAACTTTTCCTGATAATTTACTCACCCCCATGTCATCCAAGATGTCCATGTCTTTCTTTCTTCAGTCGAAAAGAAATTCAAGTTTTTGATGAGAACATTCCAGGATTTTTCTCCATATAGTAGACTTGAATGGGCACCAAACGATTGAAGGTCAAAATTAGTTTCACTGCAGCTTCAAATTGTTCTACATGATCCCAGATGAGAAATAAGGTTCTTATCTAGTGAAACCATTGCTCATTTTCTGAAAAAAAAATAAAATTATGTAAGTTTTAACCTTAAATGCTCATCTTGAACTAGCTCTCTTCTTCTTCTCCTCTATTAGAATTCCAGCAGTGTAGACACTGCTAAGCGTATTACTGCCCTCCACAGGTCAAAGTTTGAACTAATTTTTATATGCAATATGCTAGTTCAATAGTATATAACAATTAGTTCAAACTTTGACCTGTGGAGGGCAGTAATACACTTAGCAGTGTCTACACTGCTGGAATTCTAATAGAGGAGAAGAAGAGAGCTAGTTCAAGATGAGCATTTCTAGTTAAAGCTTATATAATTTTAAATTTTTTTCAGAAAATGAGCAATTGTTTCACTAGATAAGACCCTTATTTCTCATCTGGGATCGTGTAGAACAATTTGAAGCTGCAGTGAAACTAAAACTGTTACTGTTTTTTTGAGACATATCTAAATATTATTTAGCCCTGATTCATGTGATTTTGTTATGTTGTAAATTCTATAGAGGGCAGCAGTGCCCGCCCCCTTTTTTCAGCGGTGCTGGTTCCAGAAGTATTTTTCCCACAGGAATTTTTTTTAAAGTCAGTTAAAGAGTTATAAGCCATGAACCAAGCCAATCACCTATGAGGTGAATCACAACATTACAATCTTTGATTTGAAGCAAAACTTTTCAAAAGAGCTTTAACAGCTTGTGCTTCGGTTGCTCAACAACAACAAAGCTGGAGAATCTCACGCAGCCAAAATGAGGATTGTCAGTAACGGTGTTCAGCCTTACATTGTTCAAACCGGAGTCGGACACTGATGGAGAGACTCAGGAAGATGTTACATCTTTTAGAATGAAACTGGACGTTTCTGAATGGTTAGTGGATAAATTTATGTAGTTGCTGTGGAGTTGATTCAACTCATCGACTAGCATGTGCCTTCATGTTAATCTTTTGTTCAAATCTAGTGTTGAATTGACCCTCGTTTGTGAAGCAGTCCAGCGTAAAATGACGCCATGACAACAACACTCTACTACAACAACTCTTCCTCTTCTCTAAAGCAGCCCAACATGGCCTCACCCCCTTTGTTGCATGTTCCCGGGGCCAGGGTTTTTGTACATTTTAGGATTAGTGATGTCACCAACCCCGGAAGAAGCTCGTTGTAGTCCCTACCAGCCGTTTGTTGTAGTTCTTAAAAAGCGATTTCTGTATAAGAAAATATATCCCTTTGCATTGAACTTTGAGCGTTGTAACTTTGCAAGGTGTTGTTTATGCTCAAACAGCAACATTACACACTAACTAAAGTTAAAAAAGTAAAATAATCAATCGCCCCTTTAAGTTTATTGCAAAATATGCATATATATATACAAACATTTCAGTATTTTGAAAGCATAGAGAGATCAACTGGATTACGTCATTCGCAGTGCTTGATGGGAGTGGGAGGAGCTAAAGAACTATTTTGGCACATGTTGCTTTTTCGACTCTCTGATTGGTATAATTTTCTGTACAGCATCATGGGTAATGTAGTTTTTCACCAGGAATTCCACTGTTAAACGATTATTTTAAGACTAAACAAATACATTTGGCTGACAGCTTCAGCAGAAGCAAATACCATGGATTAACAACCTCACAGCAGGTCTGTCTTTAAAGGTTTATAAGTTATTGTTCAAAATCAATTTCCATATGGAGAAAATGAATGGAGTTTTAAATTATGAAATCTGACTGTTGCATCTATACATAAAATATTTTTTTAGATTTAGGATCAACCAATAAACTTTTTTCAACATAAATTAAATAAATTCATTTTTAAAAATGATGACGGTGATGATGATTATTATTATCATTATTATTTGCATTGCTTCTTACAATATTTTGTGAAACAAGGTTGAACACTTGAGTCAACATGACAATATGTGTAAAAAAAAAAAAGAATTTATTTACTTGTGTTCTTGGATAAGAAACAGATACTCGTGTTTAAAACTAACAATGTTTCATGTGAGGTTAATATTATGTTGGATAACAGTTTTCAAATATATGTATAAAACAAAAATGATAAAATTTGTGCCTCTAATACTATAAAAAAAAAGTAATGGGATAGTAAAAGCATATTGCCATTCAAGAAAAGTGCAAAGGGGATTGTTTCACTCGTTTCTGTTTGGCCTGCTAGGCTGCTGACACCAGGAAAACAAACTATGTTTCTCTCTATTGGCCTCTGTTCACTAGTTACAAGTGCAATAGAAAATCTAGTTTAGGTTTTTATCATGTGTCTTCAAAGCTTTACACAAACTGTCACCACATTGCATTTCTGACCTCCATGAAGCCTCCATAGCCTTCATTATACTAGGCCTCATAGATCCTAAAAAACAATTTCTTCTGTCCACCACACAGTCTGTTTCTGGCTAACGCTTCTGCTTGGATCTTCACGGCTATATGGAATAGTGAAATCAGAGCTTACAGCATCTTCACAGCCTGACAATGTGTTTGTGCGAGTCGAATCAAGTGCCTGACACGTGTTTGATGGAGCTGTGATGTCATAATGCATTTATCCCCTCTTTTCCTCTTTCCTTAAAGACACTTGTGGTTATGATCTAATGTTCACTTCAAGCGTTCTTCAGCAGATGAAAGCTGAACTCTGTCAGCTTGTTTGCATAAGCCGCACAAGAGTCACCACAATAAATATGAGACCAAAGCGAAGGCACATTTCTGGCTCTCAGTGACACACACATACGCTCTGGAATCTGTAAAAAACACTGTACACTGTGTCATACTACTTGAATAGTCACATGCTGGAGTGTGCAGTCACAGAGTTAAATGCATGAATATACACAGGCAATGTTTCCGCAGCTGAATACAACAGTAAAAAAAAAATACAAAACAAAACAAAACAAAACAAAACAAAACAAAACAAAACTAAACTAAACTAAACTAAACTAAACTAAACTAAACTAAACTAAACTAAACTAAACTAGACTAGACTAGACTAGACTAGACTAGACTAGACTAGAATAGAATAGAATAGAATAGAATAGAATAGAATAGAATAGAATAGAATAGAAATGAAATGAAATGAAATGAAATTGAAATGAAATGAAATGAAATGAAATGAAATGAAATGAAATGAAATGAAATGAAATGAAAATGAAATGAAATAATAAAATAAAAAAATTAATAAAATAAAATAAAATTGAATGAATGAATGAATGAATGAAATTATAATAAAATGATTCTTTACTCAAATCAAGCCCTCGATACAAAAAAGTTCCCCAGTCCTGCATGTCCAGTGACTTGGCAGACTCATTTTATTCATCATAAATTACCTTCTCTACACATCGCATCCATTCTAGTGAGCTCAGTGGGGCCTCCTAGACTCTCAACCAGCAATTAAGTCTTGAATAGGAGTTATCGTGTGCCATGACCTCCCATGACCCACTCATTGAAAAACCACTGCATTCTCTCTCCATTGAGCCTGTCTTTAGTATTCAAGGCACTGGCCACTGATTTGAACAGTACTATCCTTAGCAGAAAATAAGGTCAGAGGGTCAATTTAGAGAAATGCAGGCTTTGTCATAAAACAGTCTGATCGAAAAACGCAGTGTTTCAGCAATTAAACCCTTGTTTGAAAGCAAAAATAATTTGAACACATCATACATAGATCTTAATAGTCAGAAATATCTAATTGTCCAAATTGGAACATTTATTAAACTATTAAAAGTTTTCATATGTGTTTTATGTTTTGTATCATATTTCATAGATTATCTTTTATAATATACTGAGGATATGGAGCTCAAACTCAAGGAGAAAAAAACTTGTGGGCCTGTGAATTTTATTGACTGAGCAAAAAATATGCAATTTGGTGCAGTTGCTGACATTTATATGGCCAAAAGATGAATTTTTGATAGCTTTGAATGTAAATCAATGACATGTTTATAACAGTATAGCAGACTACTTATATAATTATGAATAATAAAATACAATTTTATTAAAATTATAACATTTTAATTTAAAAAAATTATTTAAC
>RJVU01018281.1:7952705-7978337 GCA_003731715.1 Anabarilius grahami | reverse complement strand
CAAAACAAAACAAAACAAAACAAAACAAAACAAAACAAAACAAAACAAAACAAAACAAAACAAAACAAAACAAAACAAAACAAAACAAAACAAAATAATAATGAAAAAAAAAGAATAAAATAAAAATAATGCAGAACGGTAAAATATCAGACCATTTGACCTTTGTATGACAAGGCAAGGTTAGTTTAGGTTGTAAAATGTAATTTGGTGCAACTCCACAAAAAATGAACAGTATTTAATAATAATTATATTAATAATAATTAAAAACACATTTTACCTTTAAAAAAATCATGAATTTATGGTATGAGGCAGGGGTGCCCAACCCTGTTTGTGGAGATCTACCTTCCTGCAGAGTTCAGCTCCAGCCCTGCTCAACACACCTGTCAGTAATTATCAAGTGCTCCTGAAGATCTTAATTAGCTGATTCAGGTGTGTTTTTATCAGGGTTGGAGCTAAAATTTGCAGGAAGGTAGATCTCCAGGAACAGGGTTGGGCACCCCTGTTATAAGGTATTTCACTGATGGTTATCACATGATTTTTTTTAAGTCTTAAACTGAAAGTCTTGAAAATGGTAAAAACCAAATTAAACCACCAAGAATACAGTGCCCTCCACAATTATTGGCACCCTTAGTAAATATGAGCAAAGGTGGCTGTGAAAATAAATCTGCATTGTTTATCCTTTTGATCTTTCATTAAAAAAATTCACAAAATTCTAACCTTTCATCTAAGTAAAACAAATAAAAGTGGGGGGAAACTCACATTATGAAATAAATGTTTTTATCCAATACATGCTGGGAATCTGATGGATCTGGAGAGATTCTGTATGAAGGAATGGTCTCTGATCTCTTGTCAGGTGTCTTCCAAACTCATCAGGCATTATAGGTGAAGACTCAGAGCTGTTATCTTGGCAAAAAAAAGGTGGTTGCAAAAAGTTTTGAATAAAAGGGTGCCAATAATTGTGGCCAACATGTTTTGGAGAAAAACATTTATTTCATAATGTGATTCACCCCCCACTTTCAATTCTTTTCCTTCAATGAAAGTTTATAATTTTGTGATTTTTTTGAATGAAAGATCAAAAGGAAAAACAATGCAGATTTATTTTCACAGCCGCCTTTGCTCATAATTACTAAGGGTGCCAATAATTGTGGAGGGCACAATTATACTGTGTATATATATATTTATATATATATACACACACACACTATTTACATTATTTATTTATTATTTATATTAGTGTTGTCAAATCGATTAATCGCATCTACCAAATGACATTTCTAAGAACATGACACGTTTTAAACAAGAAACAACAAACACACAAAAAAGCCTAGTAACATCATAAGATAAATTTAGATACATAACTTGATGTACTATGTTGTGTCCCCTGCAGTAACCTTTCTTTGATTGCTTTGGAAGGAGAGTCACAAGTACGGCTTGGTCCTAATTAGCATTTAATTAATGATGCATGCATATGCAAAGCAGCATTTAAACAACGCTGATTACCTCCTACCTATTCACAGGCCAACAGTCAAACATGTCTGACATGCGTCCGCCACATGTAAACGCCCCACCGAAAGGTCAAGCCTTGGAAGTTCATTAACACAAGAGTGACTTGTGCTCCTGTCCAGCGTCTGGTCCCTTGGGTATGTGAAGAACAAAATGACAGTATCAACACAATATTAATTTTGGAATGTTTCATTGGTAACACTTCAGTATGGGGAACACATTCACAATTAACTATAACTTTTGCCTCAATAAACTCCCACTTTACTGCTTATTAATAGTTAGTAAGGTAGTTTTTGTAGCATTAAGGTCGTGGATGTAGAATAAGGTCATGCAGAATAAGGCATTAATATGCGCTTTATAAGTGTTAATAAACAGACAATATCCTAGTAATATGTAAGCTAATAGGCAACTAGTTAAAAGTGAGAATTGAACCCTAAATTAAAATTTTGCCGTTTCATTTTTTTTCCTTCTTTCTTTTTTTTCAAAAAACATGCGTTCCCACGAGTTACTAGTACGTCAGCATGTTTAACAAATTCCTGCCCTGATTTTAAGTAAATCATGCGCACAATATAATAATATGTTTCCTTGTTTTACTAAATTGTGGCCACGTTTTGGTGTAAAAGGGCCTTTACATTTGCAAAAAATATAACTTTTTTGTTGTTATGAAAACAAACAAACAAACAGCCCATCCCAGATGAGATGCAAATGTACCGTTACGCATTACTTTCCATAATAAGTAACTAAGTAACGTAATCAGTTACTTTTTTTTAGGAAGAAACGCAATATTGTAATGCATTACTTTTAAAAGTAACTTTCCCAAACACTGCTCATGTGTGTTTGGGAAAGTTAAGAATGGCCAAAACGCATAAAAAGTTTTCCATTTTTATTTGAAAACAGTGTTGTGTAAATGGCCCCTAAATTGTAAAATCTGTGATGATATTTTTACAGCCAATTTTATGCTATTGAATGTCTTCTGATAGCAATGAATACTGCTCATTTTGATTCAATGCAATATTTATGCACAAGCAATGACCTGTAATATAGACACACTTGTCTTTTATTGTTCAAAGATGCAAGTAAATTTACCAGCGTCACTGAGGCATTCATTAATGATCGTATGTGATGTAAGTCTACATTACCGGACATATTTATTACCACTTTTGTAAATGATTGTCTTTATTGCTCTTGTGATTATGGAAATACTCCCCCTCTTTGACTTGCAAAACCCATCAGTCTGCCTATTTATTATTTATGTCAAAGTTAAGGAATCTGACGAAATCATAATGGATACCCTCTGCCTTGTTTATCATATTCAATACCGTATGAGAGTGGTTTGATAAATCCATGCCCAGCCTATGTTTTCATCTTGTGGGCATTTCTGCCGTGCGGCATGATTGAACTCAGCCCGGTCGGGCCATAACGCAGTCAGGGTAATGAACCTGATGACAGCATAACGCCCGTCCTGAAATCTCATGCATGAAGGGACCGTCGAGCCATACCCCAGCCTCCCATGTCATTTGTTATCGTTAATCCTTACATTTATGGCTGCAAATATCTTATTAGGAGGCGTGCCCGAGGTATTTCACTTCGATTCTAGGCTCCATGACATATTGATTAGACCAGGAGAATTGCGTGAACAAGCCCAAGACCTTGACTTTAGACACCTGCAAGGTATGAATATGAGCGTCTGGCTCATATTCAACATCCAGGGTAATTTCCCTTTGAGGGGAATCAAGGGCAAGTCTGGCCTTTCAGACCTCAAGCAGGTACGGACCCAAGGCAGGACACAACATGCTCTGCTAAATGAAATTTAAACATGCACTTTAAGTTCCACAGACATATGTTTAAATTATATAGACAGTATTTAGACACATATACAGAAAGTTTCCATTGGTGAAGTCAGTCTCACAAAGAGTGCATTCACATACTTGTGGTTGAAGAATATGGTGATGTCAGAGGAAAATTAAAATGTTTCATGGCATTACCAGAATATTACAGTCATATTTCAAATCCAGGGGTGATTCATAGAGAGAACAGTGTTCATTACACTCAGCAATGTGGCATGATTATTATGTAACTGGATGGCACAGGAAAACCCCCTATCAAGTCAAGTTTATATTATGCTGCTATGAAGGTTTGTGAAACTTAATTCGAAACCTTTAACTGTTTTAGTGGTTCTTGCTTATATAGACTTCAGTATGTAACTTTTCCTGCGTAACAAAAGAATGAACATTCAGGGTTGCTGCATAACATAAGAATGAACCTCACTGTTTTTTTCTGAAGCTCAAATGTGCTGCGTAACATGAGAATAAACCTCATTGGTTCTTGCGGAAGCTCAAATGTGATGCGTAACAGACGATAATGAACCTCATTGGTCCTTGCGGAAGCTCAAACGTGATGCGTAACAAGAATGAACCTCATTAGTTCTTGTGGAAGCTCAAACGTGATGCGTAACAGACGATAATGAACCTCATTGGTTCTTGAGGAAGCTCAAACGCGGTGCGTAACACATAAGAATGAACCTCATTGGTTCTTGCAGAAGCTCAAACGTGATGCGTAACACAAGAATGAACCTCATTGGTTCTTGTGGAAGCTCAAACGTGATGCGTAACACGAGAATGAACCTCGTTGGTTCTTGCAGAAGCTCAAACGTGATGCGTAACACATAAGAATGAACCTCATTGGTTCTTGCAGAAGCTCAAACATGATGCATAACAAGAATGAACCTCATTGGTTCTTGCAGAAGCTCAAACGTGATGCGTAACACAAGAGAATGAACCTCATTGGTTCTTGTGGAAGCTCAAACGTGATGCGTAACACAAGAGAATGAACCTCATTGGTTCTTGTGGAAGCTCAAATGTGATGCGTAACACAAGAGAATGAACCTCATTGGTTCTTGTGGAAGCTCAAACGTGATGCGTAACAAGAATGAACCTCATTGGTTCTTGCAGAAGCTCAAACGTGATGCGTAACACACGAGAATGAACCTCATTGGTTCTTGCAGAAGTTCAAACGTGATACGTAACACTTGAGAATGAACCTCATTGGTTCTTGCAGAAGCTCAAACGTGATGCGTAACACATAAGAATGAACCTCATTGGTTCTTGCAGAAGCTCAAACATGATGCGTAACACAAGAGAATGAACCTCATTGGTTCTTGTGGAAGCTCAAACGTGATGCGTAACACATAAGAATGAACCTCATTGGTTCTTGTGGAAGCTCAAACATGATGCGTAACACACGAGAATGAACCTCATTGGTTCTTGTGGAAGCTCAAACGTGATGCGTAACAAGAATGAACCTCATTGGTTCTTGTGGAAGCTCAAACATGATGCGTAACACACGAGAATGAACCTCACTGGTTCTCGTACATCAAACAAACATGCTTGCGCTTCCGTTTACCACAACTGATGTGTGAGCTGATGAATGTTTATATGTTAAAATTTGTACTAAACTGCTCAATTCATATGGGTTAGTTTTGCGATCTCTTTATGAACCACCTAGAACAATTAGAAAATGCACAGCAATGGTCTTTCAACATCTTAAAAACCCTTTCTTCTGAAAAAATCTAGTTTAATTCGTTTTGTTAGATGATAAAAGAAAAAAGCTTATTAAAGAGACAAGGAAAACATTCTTAATTTGGGTTGTTGCATCCTAATCGGCTGAAAAAGATCCTTCGGGACAGTACTTCTTGTCACAGCTACACCTACAGTATTTCTTCTGGTAATAACAAAAAGCTTTTAATTAATCCTCTGTTAGGCTGATCATATTTAAATAAATTACCTGTTTGAGATGTCAGTAAGATTAATGGAACGACCAACAGACATACTATTTATGTAAATTGCATTATTGCTCTCAGTAAACTCAAGACCTCTCTAATGGGTTTTGCTCACCTTTCAGGCAGGGAGCCACTGCACCTAGAGAATAGAGATCAAATGGGCCGGGGGTTATTTCACATCAAGATCTGGACCTTGGAGTCTTTAGCCTTCCTGTGCATTGGGGTGGTAAATTACGGGGACAGGTACAGGCCGGTTTACGGCTTTGTTTCCAGTCAAGCCGGTTTCCAAACACAGTGTCAATGGGACTGCTTTAAAAAAGGCATTTAATATAAATGATCTGGCATTGATTGTGATGGATTGGCTATGCAGAGACACCTTGCCTTCAAGGGCACCAAGGGATAAGCCATCATTCTAAACTGTACCATCCCGGTAGGTGTTTTGTGAGTCCAATGTCACCTGTACCTGTAATTACGTACCATACAGTTTTAAGGGATATGACAACAGGTTCTTCCCCCAAAGCGTCAAACACTTTCTATAATAGGTGTCCTTTAACATCTTTATAGTGACATGTACAGTCACCTCATTAATTTCAATGAGAAACCTTTCACCCTGTTTATACCTGACGTGAAGATGCATTTTGGTCGATCGGATCACAAGTGGACGACACTAAATACAGGTGTAAAGGAGGTGGTAAATGTTTTGAGCTTGTCCACTTTTGACCACTTCCAGAGGTAGTAGAAAACGCATTGCTTTCGTAGTGTAAACGCTCATCTCGAATATGTTCGAACAGCTACAAAAGACCGCCTACTCTCCGCCTACTGACTTAATCCGTAAACATTATGGGAAGCACGCTAGCCAGATGGGATTTAAACTTTGTCTGCTGAAGACCCAAGTTTGGTTTGAAGATGAAAAACGTATCAAGCACAATGTTCTCTTATTCCTGATTTCGAACACACTCACCGCGTCTTGCGGCATAGCATTAAGGTTGAACCACTGGAGTCACATGGACTAAACTTAACGATGTCTTTACTACCTTTCTGGGTCTTGAAAGTGGTAATTACGTTGCAGTCTATGGAGGGGTCAGAAAGCTCTCGGATTTCATCAAAAATATCTTAATTTGTGTTCAGAAGATGAACGAAGGTCTTACGGGTTTGGAATGACATGAGGGTGAGTAATTAATGACAGAATTTTCATTTTTGGGTGAACTGAACCTTTAATTAACCCATACAATGATTTACCAATCAAACATGGGCTCATTTGTCACCAAAGAATGAAAAAACAAAAACAAACAAACAAACCAAAGAAACCGCCCTCAACTTTTAGGTCACTTTGGCTGACCCTCAGTTGTACTAGCAGTATTGCTGAAGTGTGATCTTTCTCTGTGTTTTGGCTCCAGTGTGCTGAATTTCAATAAACACAGCAAAGTGACCCGACAGGACAAACCTTCAGACAGTGTAATAAGGCTCTGTTAGGATTAATGAGCTGCCCACGGCATTATTTGTTATGTTATATATCTTATTGATTGCGTTGTCTTTGATCTTTGCATGGACTTTCTCACCGAGCGCTCTGGTACGGTTTGAGTTCTTGGTAGACGCCGAAGGTTGAGTGGGCAAAACATCTTCTTGAGGGCACCGGGGCAAGACATTCGTTTAGTACATTAAGAAACTGCCAAAAGAAGGCATCATAAATGCTCCTGCAGTGTTCCAATTAAAATGAGCGAGGGTGTCTGTGAAGTGTAAATGAGGAATAAGTTGTGTTTTCCATTACATCGTAATGAAAAGTCAATAATAACGATTTACTTAGCAGGGGGAAGTTCATAATGTGATCAAAGAATAAAAGCATGCAGCTTTGAATCAGCAGGCAAAAATATCAAGCAAGTAACTGTTTGATGCAGTAAGGAAGGTTCTGGTTTTGCATAACCATGTATCCAGTTGTTGCCAATGTGAGCTCATTATTATTTGTACATTAAGTCTGGTTGTAGCGCACCTATATTTTAGTACATTTGCATAGACAATGACACCCAAAATATCAACAGGATGACAGCATCTTTCACACAAACTCTCTGAAAGGTTCTAGAAATTTCCTTTCAGACCAACTGATTTGGAAAGATTTGCACACCTTGAAAGGTCAATCTGTTAATATCGTATAATTTAGAGTCTACCCAACATACAAAATGTGTAAATGTTATATTAACTAGATAAAACTCTCCAATACATTTTGTTGCAGTCTTTAAAGAGAGGGAAAAAAATAACGGCCACTAATTGAGCATCATTTAACTTGCTTACCAGCATGGTCAGTGCAATTGCAAATGACATGACAAGCAAGAACTGTCAAACAATTAAAATCTGTAAACCGCACAGATGGGTTAGTAATAGCTGATTGGTTGTCTGAATCCATTTTCAGAGCCTGGTCTAAAAACTCATGGATAATTAAAGGGATAGTTTACCTAAAAATGAATTTTCTGTCATCAGTAACTCACCCTGTCATTCCAAAACATATGAGGTTTTCTTATGCTTAAAAAAAAATGTGTGCGTGTGTGTATATATATATATATATATATATATATTTATTTATATATATTTATTAGGGGTGGGAATCTTTAGTCACCTCACGATTCAATTCCGATTCTGGGAGTCACGATCCAATTCCAAAACGATTCTTGATCTACTTTTTTCTTATTATTAATTAATTAGTTTACCGACTTAAAAACCTATATCCTTACTCCATAAGTAATTATAAGTAGGCCTATTTTTTTTAAATAATTACAAATTGAAAAATTTAATTAAAACAATTGTATGTTAAGAATTTTAAACTAATATAACTTCAAAACGTACAAGCAAGTGGCAAAAAATAAAGAGGAGCAAAGAAACATATTACAAGCAATAAACAAAGAATGCATTCAGTATTAGATTGTCTGAACGTTTTCTTTCTCATGTTTACTGTTGTTTGATTGTTACATCATGACAGCGGGAGATCTAATAAGCTGCATTCATGCACGTATCTCTTTTGAAATATAATAAATAATGCGGTTTGTCCTGTCCATTTAATCCCTGAAGACAAAACTGGCTGTGTTTACATTACTTTTGCATCATAAAACCATTTTGAGACGCAAGTATATTAAACCACTTACACGGAGTCGCGCACAGCCGCATGCGCGAGCACTCTTCACAAACAAAGTGCGCTTCAGCATTTGAAATTGAAAGCAGCCTTCTGTTAGTAAGTTTCATATATTAAATATATAAGTCCACTGCCTTCCAAACGAAATGCCTTCATAGAGCATTTGTAACGAAAATACCAACGGGCGAGACCGCGCACTGCAACATCAAACTGTGCAGTGAAGCCCCCGAATGTCGTTGTAATTCACTTTAACCTTTCCGAACTTTGTGAAAGATTATTTTACAGAAGGTTCGAGTGGTGTATGTGTGTGAGGAATTGGAAGCAAGCAGAATCCGGGTGTTTCTAAAGCTTAGCGTCATCACGCATCTAAATAAAAACTACGCTCAGAATCGATTCTGAAGTTCTCAGAATCGATCCAGAATTGTTGGAGAGAGAATCGCGATGCATCGATGGATCGATTTTTTTCTCCCACCCCTAATATATACAGGTCCTTCTCAAAAAATTAGCATATTGTGATAAAGTTCATTATTTTCCATAATGTAATGATAAAATTAAACTTTCATATATTTTAGATTCATTGCACACCAACTGAAATATTTCAGGTCTTTTATTGTTTTAATACTGATGATTTTGGCATACAGCTCATGAAAACCCAAAATTCCTATCTCATAAAATTAGCATATCATGAAAAGGTTCTCTAAACGAGCTATTAACCTAATCATCTGAATCAACTAATTAACTCTAAACACCTGCAAAAGATTCCTGAGGCTTTTAAAAACTCCCAGCCTGGTTCATTACTCAAAACCGCAATCATGGGTAAGACTGCCGACCTGACTGCTGTCCAGAAGGCCATCATTGACACACTCAAGCGAGAGGGTAAGACACAAAGAATTTTCTGAACGAATAGGCTGTTCCCAGAGTGCAGTATCAAGGCACCTCAGTGGGAAGTCTGTGGGAAGGAAAAAGTGTGGCAAAAAACGCTGCACAACGAGAAGAGGTGACCGGACCCTGAGGAAGATTGTGGAGAAGGACCGATTCCAGACCTTGGGGGACCTGCGGAAGCAGTGGACTGAGTCTGGAGTAGAAACATCCAGAGCCACCGTGCACAGGCGTGTGCAGGAAATGGGCTACAGGTGCCGCATTCCCCAGGTCAAGCCACTTTTGAACCAGAAACAGCGGCAGAAGCGCCTGACCTGGGCTACAGAGAAGCAGCACTGGACTGTTGCTCAGTGGTCCAAAGTCATTCGGAAATCAAGGTGCCAGAGTCTGGAGGAAGACTGGGGAGAAGGAAATGCCAAAATGCCTGAAGTCCAGTGTCAAGTTCCCACAGTCAGTGATGGTCTGGGGTGCCATGTCAGCTGCTGGTGTTGGTCCACTGTGTTTTATCAAGGGCAGGGTCAATGCAGCTAGCTATCAGGAGATTTTGGAGCACTTCATGCTTCCATCTGCTGAAAAGCTTTATGGAGATGAAGATTTCGTTTTTCAGCACGACCTGGCACCTGCTCACAGTGCCAAAACCACTGGTAAATGGTTTACTGACCATGGTATTACTGTGCTCAATTGGCCTGCCAACTCTCCTGACCTGAACCCCATAGAGAATCTGTGGGATATTGTGAAGAGAAAGTTGAGAGACGCAAGACCCAACACTCTGGATGAGCTTAAGGCCGCTATCGAAGCATCCTGGGCCTCCATAACACCTCAGCAGTGCCACAGGCTGATTGCCTCCATGCCACGCCGCATTGAAGCAGTCATTTCTGCAAAAGGATTCCCGACCAAGTATTGAGTGCATAACTGAACATAATTATTTGAAGGTTGACTTTTTTTGTATTAAAAACACTTTTCTTTTATTGGTCGGATGAAATATGCTAATTTTTTGAGATAGGAATTTTGGGTTTTCATGAGCTGTATGCCAAAATCATCAGTATTAAAACAATAAAAGACCTGAAATATTTCAGTTGGTGTGCAATGAATCTAAAATATATGAAAGTTAAAAATTTTTCATTACATTATGGAAAATAATGAACTTTATCACAATATGCTAATTTTTTGAGAAGGACCTGTATATATATATATATGAATTTTTAAGCTTAAAAATGAACATGAAAGTACCATAAATGTACCATAATAGTAGTTCAAATGATTTGAACTGCATTAAATATAATTCTTCTGAAGCCATAAAATACACTGTAAAAACGATTTGCTGGTTTAACAAAGTAAATTACCTGGTTGCCTTAAAATTGAGTTCATTGAAATAAAAAATTTGAGTTAAAACAATGAAGGTGATTGGTTTAATCAACAGAAACTCAACATATTATGTTATCTGAACCACATTAATTTAAGTTGATTTGACAAAAGAGAAAATGTTGTGATAAATCATGAAAATAATATTTTACAGTGTAGGTTTGTGTGAGGAACAGGTTTAAGTTCTGAAAATCCTGAAATCCACCCTAGCTCTTAATGATAGAAGAAGTGATTATTTTAAGTAAAATATTTTCAAACAAATCTGCAGCTCAAGTTCACAAATCCAGCTTGAATGATTTGCTCTGTTATCCACAAAAGCAAGAAAGTCACACAGGTTTGCAAAAACATGAGGGTGAGTAAATGATGACAGAATTTCCATTTTGGGTTGAACTTATACCGTTAAACTCTTGACTCAGTTGACTAGATAATGAGATGTTTGTTTGAAGCTCAAATACTGGTGCAGTCTGGATTCCAACATAGAGGGACTGCTCATATCAGACTGGTTTGAAAATGTGGAACACTTTAAACCCTCATAGCTAGTCATGATAGGGAAAATCCTTCTTGAGAGATTTTCCAAAGATCGACATCATGAAATAAAGAGCTTTCAACCCAAATTCAGAGAAGTAAAGAGAGTCACAGAGACAATAAAACTGAGAAGTGTGGAGAGAGAGAGAGAAAGAGAAAGAGCTGAGGCGGGAAAACAATGCAAACGAGCATATGAATATTAATGAGGAAACAAAGGCCTTTTGAATGCCTGTATTCCTGTAGTGTATTTATGATGAATGAGGGCCTCAGTGCAGTGTGTCAAGGTCTCCTGACCGACAAATAGCAGGCTAATGACAAATCTCTAAAACATATGCTAATAAAGCTCTTACAATGCATTGCAATCTTTGACCTTTGGGATATAACCCAAAAGGGCAACATGAGAGATGCTAAATTCCAAAAACTAACCACAATTTAATACAATGAATACATTTTTGATGTGGGTTATCACTGAGCACTCGGGTAATCAAACATCACAATGTTACAAACATATCCTATTGTGTCCACAACACAATTTAATGTAAATCTAATGATTTGTTGCTCTACGAATTGCTTATTTAAATAATTTCTGACTAGTATCTGCTAAAGACCACAAATATAAAAGAAAATCACCAACGTTTCTTGAGGTAACATGGTGCTTTTCTGTGTAATGTAGCCAAGTTGACTGATTTATGTTAACCAAGCAAGTGAAGCAGCAGTTGAATAAGAGCGTCTGTTGTCTTTCCTTGACTTAGATAACCAGTTATAGTTACTTGTAACAAGAGCTGACAACAGCACGAATATACACTAAATGGACCTTAAATTACTATAAAACTACACAAAACTTATATTGACATCACATTACCAGTGAATACTACTTGATTTATCTCTGTAACCTTCTTTTTTATCATTTTTGCTTGGGGGAAAAATGAATCAGTACCTGAAAAATATTGCTTTATATTGCAGTATAAGTGCAAGATGACTGCATGCGTAAAACCAAAACCAAATATTACTGATTACACCTTTAATGACTGAATTATACTTAGCTTAATACCCTAAACCAATCAATTCTTGCTCAAATCAGATTCTCAAGCTTTCCCAACTCTCTTCACACCTTCATTGCCTTTGGTAACCAAGACCAAAGCCATCATTAGTCTGCTGAAATCTATAGGTTTGATATTAACACTCTGAATCCCTGTCAGATATAAATGAGGTCTGCAATATAGAATTCTTAATTACCTTTAGCCCTGGGCTGGAGTGAGAGATTCTTGGTACTTAGCAGTGGCATCCTGTAGAGTCACACCACACCTGGGCAACAGACAGGGTGACAAGGACCCCAATCTCCACATGGGCTATCCATAGGCTACAGTAAAGCAATGACAATTACTTTTACTATTAAGAAACAAAAAAAATCACCACGAATTCCACTTTTTTTAAAGTCATTTGATGTGCTTTGTTCTCTGGTTTCAAAAACTCCTTGCTTTCACACCAGGCATGGGCTAACAAATAAAAAAACAGAATCTCACTGTAAACTGCAGAGACTAAGTCAAAGAAAATGCATTGATGACCTCAGGGTTATACATCACTTTCTGACATCTGATCAGCCAAGACATTCATTCCGTTCAAGATCAGCACATTCATCTCCTACTTTCAACATCTTGCTTCTTCCTCTGACCTTCTCCAATGCCTTTCTTCTGGATGTTTGGAATTATAGGTTGGCATTTAGTCAAATACCATCCAACTTTTTTTACCCAGAACAATCTGCTTAACCTCAACAATCCAGCTGCTCAACCAAAACTGCCCTTCTCTCTCCATGACTGAAGCATTTACAACAGCTTTGCTTTTATATTGATTCTCTTGGATCTACCTTCATAATTTGACACTGAGATCCTCATTTGGTCCATGGCTGTTTGTCATTTGTTTGTTGTAAATGGACTCTTTGACTTTGTCATCAAAAAGCAACAACTATGCTAATGACACTCAAACTTACATCTTATACCCCTTTTCTTTGTCCCTTTTAGTGTTGTCAAAAGTACTGACTTCGGTAAGCTGATAGACGGCTGCTTTCAATCGCTCCTGTGTGTATCTGTGTGAGCGCTCAGTGAAGCGCGTCAAATATGTCTATTTACAACATGATTTTGAAGCGTTGATCATTGTAGCTAATCACAGACACATCTGTTGAGCACGTGAACACAATGGCCAATCAGAGGTGTTTAAGAATCCACTCAAAAGTGCTCAAAATGCTAGGGGGAAATGCTGGAATCGTCACATTTTTACAATTTCAGTACCGACTTAAGTTGGTACTTTTGACAATACGAGA
The DNA here is from genome assembly GCA_003731715.1 of Anabarilius grahami. NCBI lineage: Eukaryota > Metazoa > Chordata > Actinopteri > Cypriniformes > Xenocyprididae > Anabarilius > Anabarilius grahami. The sequence goes on along the minus strand of RJVU01018281.1, from coordinate 7,964,855 downwards.
CCTTTTTAAGGCTAAATTTCACAACTAGATAATTGCATCTGTACTTTCAATGCGTTTCCCAAATATATCTCATATGTACCACTGAACAGTTGTTGTGTATTTGGTTGTCTTCCTACTCTTTCCACAGAAAAAAATGCTCTTACCTAAACTCAGAAATGCAGTGTATACATTCTGTAATCATAATAAACCCATCATGAAACATTTTCTATTTGCTGATTTTATGGAGCAGAGAGGTGTGAGTTACTACACTCTAAAAAACAGAGGTATTTAAGCGAGTATAACCTCTGACTGAGGTGTTTCAGCATACTGTTATTCAATTTTCTACTGTAATTTACTTTCAACTCATATGGATGTTTTTCCTTCCCTTCCCAGCCTTGATCTCTGATTGCTTGTGGTAGTTAGGTTTAATGAGCTGATTCTAGTGCAGAGAGCTAATTTTGTTAATATAAATGGACCTTTTAATATACAGTACGTAATGGTTTGTTGAACATTATGTTCTCAGTGCATACCTCTTCTGAACAAGCATAGCTGCCTTTGATCATGAATTTAATCACATTAAATGCAGTACAAACTGGAATTTGTCTGTTTATCTGTATGTAGTATATGTTATAAGGCTCCAGTTGCTTTTTTCACCCATCAAAGTCTACTTCTTTATTGCTGATTTGTTGAATTCAGTAATCTTTTTTTTATGTTTTATAAGAGTATAAGACCTTATTAAACATAAAACACTGTTCAATATGATCTTTGTATTCTAATGTCCATAATCTACACATTATTTGATTTTTTTGACCTAAAATTATATCTGCTCTCAACAGATGGTAATATGTTGCCTATAATTAGCAAACACATGGCTAGGATCGCTCTATTTCTGCAAAGTAAAACTGACATATTTCGAATATATGAGCCAAAAACTAACATGAATCTGGCAGTGGAGAAATAAGCTTGGCAGAGGCCTCTATGGCAGTAGTGATCTTCTGTCTGTTACTTCAGCTGTCTTTGTATCCTTCACTTGTTACAATGATAATTTCAGGTAAGTTTACATATGTCCCACTATAAACTTAATTGGAAATTATGTTTATGTATTATATATATAAATTATGTAAAACATTTTTCCATTTATTTACACTGATATGTATTATGTCAGATTCAATAGATGTTTCGTGGCCAGAATAAGCCATAATATGTACTAGATTTAATGTCTATAGTTAAAACTTGTTTTTGGTTTAGAGTTATTGCAGGGACAGAAGATGGTACAGATTTACAAGAGGTTTATAAGAGGTCCCCATAAGCAAGAATAATTATAAGTACTGTGAAAAGCATAGCACAGAATTCCTGCTACTGCATACCAATGAGTATGGTCCATTTTGATCTGTCTAATACTAATGCATCCTTTCTATTATTCATGACACATACTCCTAAATTCAAACTCACAAATTAATTGGTTGATGTGTGTATTTTGACTTTTTAAGTTGTGTTTAAAGCTGTGTTGTAATACTTTCTCCTATTCCAGTCCAATATGCAGAGAGAGCTACAAGAAAGTAAAGCTATTTTTCCACTGAAATTATCTGGAACAATTTGTCCCAGGAACTTTTTTTCCAGGAACTTTATTTCCCCCAGACCTGTTGCTGTCTGCGTTTCCATCGCAGTCTAAAGTCCTGTTTAGATTAAGTCTAGTGACATAGGACTGCGCACGACTTTCCAGTTCCCGCTGGATTTCATCCTCTTACAGAACGCACCACAACAAACTTTCAAAATGGTGTTTGAAATAAAATGCTGCGTGGAGTCAACCAATCAAAATGCTGGGTGAACTCAACCAATCAGCATGTTCAGTGCCCAAGTCCCACCCTCGAAAGTTCCTGAACTTTGAAAAAGTACTACCTTGTGAGCAGGGACTTTCTGAGGGGGAAATTTTTACCCGGAACTTCATTTAGACCCAGGTCCCTGCGGTCAAAACACACTGAGTACCGCCCCAAAGTCCCTAGTTCCTGGGGAAAGTTCCTGCGGTGGAAACGCGGCTTAAGCCATCCATAGGTTGAATTACCCAGAAAGTGTAAGTTTGTTTAGGCATCCAAAAACAGCAACAATGGCTCAACTAATGGCTTGAGTTTGGGGTAGGCAATCTCACCAATGGCATACATTGGGAGGTCTTACGGAAACCTGAAAACAATCGCTATTTTTCCACTTCAGTTTAGTGACTGAAATTATACAATTCAGCTACACTGTAAGTAACTCACTCAGGTACAGTTTCCTTTAGATAATCTAGAGACACCTTTCTTGATTTAAACACAGGCCCAACCAATTACATTAGACACACACAGTCAGCTCTAACCAGGATTTAGAGTGCACCTGCTCCAGGTGATTTGACACCTCTGGGTATCACACTTCTCTGAATAGCCTCCCATGAGGCAGAGTCCTGAGTAAGGTGCCATGTAAGGCAAAAAGGGAGAGGACACAAAAAGGAAGTGAGAGAACTCCACCTCTAATTGTTCGTGACACACGACACACAACACTTACTGTGAGACTGAGTCAAAAACCAAGACAGGGAGGGAGGGATCTGGCCACAAGGAGTCTTTTATCTTAGGTTAATGATTGAACAAATATGCTTTGCCTTCATGCTCCCCTCTTTTGTGGGTGTGGTTACCCCTCTGGGTCACCGTGTAGCTCTCTAATAAGCATCCTTGCACAAAAGCCCAATATTTGCTTGACTAGCGGGGCCTCTGGACCCTTGAGGAAATAAGCACGAGGGGCAGGGAAGGAAGGGGGTGAGAGGGTGGGGATGGGGGATTTAACTCTGTCAGATACCAACAGGAACAGATGGAGCTTGATAAATCCTGAAAGGAAGGCATTACCTGCCCAAGTCACCAAGCAGCCACAATTATCACAGGGCTTTGGGTTCATTGTCAATCAGAATGGCAGTTAAAGAGAGGCAGCAGCTGGGGCAGATGGTGGGGATCCAGCACGGCTGGGGGAGCAGCCATGGTCCAGTCCTTAGACAATCTCACGCACTCTCTCTTTGTCTCTCGCACTAAGTCTCAGAGCTGCTCGGTACACTACTTTTGATTACAAAAGAGATTTCTGGAGACGGTGAACCCGATTGGCCCGTGCTGTGTCATGTTAATTAAATGATGTTTGATATTCATGAGCACCCTATGCATATTGATCATTCCGTTCTCATTTATACATCACCCAAGGCTGTAACCACCATATTCAGATTCAGATTGGTGTTTGACCAATATGGGTTCTTTCGATGCTTGATTATTAACACGGACATTACATGTGGTCCTCCTAATCCAAAATGTATGATTACATCCATGCATTTGTCCACCTTGACTAAAAATAATTGAGAAATTAATATTCTTGAGTGAATAGTCTTCTAGTGTAGCTGCACACTTGCTTGCCAGAAAGACGCTAGTTTTCACTTCTATTGTTTTTAGAAACTCCAAGTTGTTTGTTCATTTATCCTCCCTTGGTATATAAACTTTGCACAAGTCGACTATTCTTACCTAACCAATATCATAAACACAGCCCTATTTAAATGTATACCAAACCCTCATCCTATTCCCTGAAACTCTACACCAGCTTTCCACTAGTTTGTCTGTATGTAAAGTGGCATACTGTAGATGTGTCTCTGGCTCACTCAAGGACAGTTGCTGAGTTTGTCTCCCAGTTTCCAGGCAGACTCCTTCTCCTTCGGTCTCTGCCAAAGCACACCAGCGCATTTCACTTTCAACGACTACTGCCATTCATCACGGGGCAGGGGGTACGAGTGGGTCTGGATCCCCTCCTCCCTCTTCTCATGGCTGGGAGCACAGTGTTGCACAGACCCCTTCACTCCCCGCGGTCTCCACGATCCTATCCACAACTTTCCACAATGGACCCTGACTTCATTATGGGGGCCTGGCTTTTTCTTGGTCTCCCGACAGAGGCATCATTCCTCCTACTTTGTTACGCCACTCTCGGACTTTGTGTCTGGGACCAGCTGATAGCGAGGTCAGGCCCATCCATCTGCCAGGGCTGGGAGCTGTGATGCAGAGAGAGGAGCAGAGGTCCTCATTCAGCAACAATGCCCATTAACAATGCTAACAGAGTCCCGGCAAGGCCGGAGGAGGGGATGGGATTGGGGGTAAGGAGGGAGGATGGTTGTCACTAGGCAGAGAATAAGATTGCAGTGATTTGATAGGTTTGCGGGACTGGGCTTTGAGCGGGTCCTCAAGAGTCTTGGATGTTATTGATTTTCTTCACTTGTGTTTGCTGCCAGATTGTGAAGTTATGTACATGTGCGGAGCTGCTTCTGGGGCAATCGAGAGTAGACCTATTGGGGTTGGGATGGTGTTACAATGACTAGCTGGTATCTTAGAATGAACATATTTCCCACCCAAGTTATAATTATTAAAGAAATGCAGGTGTTTCATCGTACCTAATGCAAATCACTGCAGAATTGTCAGAGTGAGGTGAGGTAAGCAGCTGTTATTTTAGACTTGTTCTGTTGTGATTGGCAGGATTGTGTGGACATGGTCTTCCTAAACTTTTATTTGAAACTCCATCAGGTTTTCTGCACCTGGCAAAACACTATTTCAGGAAATTTAACAGGCACCTGTATTATTCATCACTGGTTCTTACCTGGTCTACATTTTTATAGCCTGAGGCACAACAACTCATTTATACACCTAGGTCACATAATCCGCAAAGCTTAAACTGGTACGCATGGTGCCCAACCCTTGGATTTAAGCCAAAAGTGCTTTTCCCTCTCTCCTTTTGAAGAGTCACTGTTTTGCATTTGAAGAAAACCACAATGTCAAAGTTCATTTGGTTCTCTGCCAGGCCATGTCACATGCTAGGAGTAGAAAATGGCTTCTTAGTCTAACAATCACCTAGCAGCACTGAGTCACCAAAATACGCAAGCACACACAAGCATGTATGTAGAGACATAGAGGCTTGTGTTGTGTCTCTTTCGCTACTTACTCGCACACACATACTCACACACTCATACAGGATACCCACGGCGAGTGCTGATAATGTAGCAGACATCTGAATAGTGGAGTCTGCTCCCTATTACCCACATAGCACTGCAATCATTTGCATGTGAAAGAGACAGTCGCCTTTAATGTGTCATCTAAAGTGGATGGATGTTGACTTCAGTCGTGATTTTTATTTTTGAAATTTCTTGCTTTCCAAGTATCCAGTATTTTTCCTAAAACTTACAATCATATATTCTTTCTGATGTTAAAGCAGCAATTTGATATCATTTGCCTATTTACACAAAATTTAATTTTATATTATCCATCTATTTTCAAGTCAAGTTTACAAGTAAATTTCAAGTATATTTTTAAGTATACTTTATGTAGTAAGTATACTAATATCAATGTACTAGAAGTATTCTTGTAAGTGTACTGATACAATACTACTTGGGACTAAACTGGCCCACTTTTTAGTGTCTAAAAGTATACTTTAAGTGTAACAGTAGTAAACTTTGAGTACACAACTAGTTTACAACTAAGTTTTTTGTTTGTACTGCAACTACACTACAGGTTAACTTATAAGTATACTGATAGTTTACTAGTCAAATACTTGTAGCACATTTTTAAGTTTATGAAAGTACACTTTTGAAGTATACTCTACTAGTTTAGTAGTTTTATTCTACAAGTATACATGAACGTTTTCTTTAAGTGGACATAACATCATACTTATAGTTTACTATTTATTTATATATTATATTTTCATTTTAAGTATACTACTATAAACACAACTACAGGACAAGAATACTTAGAATTATATTCAATGTCTGACTGAAAATGATAGAAAATCATTATATGGTGTATTTAGTGATAATTAAGAAAACATGTAAATTAATGTCTCTAAATGTCTTTTATAAAACATCATATATTACCAATTCAATTGGTCTTTTTTTATCTCCATGTAAGTGTTTGGTAAGCAAGCTAACAGCTTATCCATTTCCTCTAAGAAAGCATAGAGTCATCTCCATGTTTACTTATTTTAAAGTTATCTGTTTAGGACTTTTTTCTTTTCTTTTTTTTTTCTTTTTTTGTCTCACTCAAAATAATGTGTTTCCATCTTATTCAAATGTACAACAGTCACCAAAAGTCATTGAATATGCCTGTTTGAGGATATTTAAATGATCCCATATGCACAGGTAAATTAGTAAATGGTGAATGCTAAGAATGATTGTGGTTTTGTCCTATTTGAGCCATCCTGTCAGAACAATAATTGACAGCCTAAGTGGGTCAGCTGAGAGGCCAGCCCCTGTTAATTTATATTCCAAGACACATCATGCATATTCATGAGCTCCTGCTGTTTTGTCTATCACTGCGCATCATACTTACTGCATAATTGTATTTGGAAACCCAAGAGCTGTCTGAGTGGTCACACCAATTCAAACGCCACTGTATTATTTCAGTACTTCCAACTGGAGAGAGAAAATAGACACTTGTGGCAAATGAGAAAAGAGAAATAGTCAACATTAGTCATACCCGCACTGACTGCAATTAAATCGCAACTTCAGAACAGGCAAACATTAATCTTCAGATGTAAAAAAAAAAAAAAAAAAAAAAACNNCTGAAACGTGCAGAGAGTAAAGGCCCGTTCACACCGAGAACGACAAATTGCTATAACAATAAGTATATTAGCATCCACACCAGAGGATGATATCGTTCTGTTTATTCTCATTTTTGTAAACTGCAGCTTTAAATGCTCAAGTTCTTCAAAGCAGGATGGATTCTGATTGGCTGTCAATGTTTTTATTGCTCATCAGCTGGAAAAAAAATCGTTCTGAAAGTGATTCCAACAATATTTTTTCTCTGTGCATTATCGTTATAGTTGTGGTGTGAACTCTTAGAAGGTGCTATTCTTGGAAGGATTTTTAGAACTATATATTTATCATTATATATAGTGGTGTGAACAGATATTAAGTCTTAAAAGTAGGATATATTTGGACTTTCCTAAAACATGTCATGGCTGATATATGCTATTTAATGCCATAATAGTCTGTTCCACACCAAATATGTTATTTTAATGTCATCAGAATGGCACTCACAATCATAAAGCCACTATCTTCATACCTTGCAAAGCAATGCTAATATTTTTCATGCCTTTTTCTTTGTTTACAAAGTGATTTCAAAGGCTTATTTTGCAGCAAACCTAAAGGTTTGTTGATGTAAATGCTGCATACCTTCTCCATTAGCAGGTAATTGTGTAATTGGGCTATTTTGGCTCTGCAAAACATACATTCATTTCCATTCATTAGGTCGTGTGGTTCTTCCCAATGAACAAACAGGCTGATGTAAGCCTGCATAACGCATGTTGTTCATTCTTTTGTAGAGATTTTGTATTGATTTCTTTTGATTTCTTTTGATGGTGTATATGAAAAACAGTTTAATCTCAGTTACATTCAAATCAGGTGGTCGAGAAACTCTAAATTCAAGGGAGTTTCCCAGTCTGAGCCGCGATAAACACATCAACTCACCGCAAACAACAGCTTTTGAGATTAAAACTGGTCACAACAGCCCACTGCTGGGCAGATTATGAATATCAAACTGCATATTCAGGAATGTGTTGATGCACTGTCAGCTACTGGCAGACTGAAAAATCCCCGCTGTCTTCCTAAATGAGAGTTTTCTGCATATATTCTTCAGTAATGGATTTTTTTCCAGGAGCTTTAACACAGGGAAGCAGTGGAAATTATTCACTATAATGATGTCCAGGTGAATGCTGTCATCAAATTAACTCAGTGTAGTCAGGGGGTGAGTGTATGCTTGTACATTAATTAATGAATTTGTGTTTTCTACATGCCTCAGCTTAAGACTATGGTAATATCTCACAAAAACAAATCAACGAAAAAAGGAGGCTGGTTTAGACACAAACCCAGAACTAATTAGGACAGCGTGGAGAATCAGAGTAAGCCAAAAAGCCAATTCAGAGTCACTCTTATGACATAATAGATCAACCAGACACACACAACCTGATCTGTAACAAACACACAAACAGTAAGACACTATCCTCCAGTTTCACAGACAAGGTTTAAGCTAGTCCAAGACTAAAATGCATGATTGAGCTGTTTGAACTGAATGTAACTTGTATTGACAGATCTTAAAATATGTCATTGCCATTGTTTTGTCTCAAGATGCACACCAGTAATGTTTTTTTCTAGTGAACTTTTATGAAAGCTACTTAAATGTCCTAATTGAACTAAGGCTTAATCCTGGCTTAGGGTAAGCCCTGTCTGTGAAACCGGACCTATGATGCTCAGAGGATACAGTGATTCTCAATGTGTCTACACTAGATTAGTCTGACATAGCCTAATCTTTGACTAAACATGGACTGCATCCGAAAACGTAGGCAGCTGACTTGTTGCCTCGCTGCCCCTATCAGGCAATGACTTTGCAGGCAGCGTTGGTGCACGAAGAAACCTCACAAAACTGATTTGGGACAGACTTCTAAGGCAACGTAATGGTTTAATTATCTACAACAAAATAGCGCGAGCTTTGGTGATAACCAAGCAAATATGTAATTACTACCATGGTAATTTCTCACTAGAAATGACATCAAAAATGGAAAACAATGATCAAAAATGAACATTTACAGACAAACTGACCACCAACCGCAAATTTCAGATGCCATCTTCTTGTTTTATCTCAAATGTCACAGAATGGAAAGCACAGGATTTTGGGGTATCAAAGGCAGCGAAGGATATGTCTACGCTGCCTTCAGAAATCAATCAGATAAAGGCATCTCATGAAGCTAACATTGGTTTCGGACGTGCCTTGATGCCTTCCTACCTTGGAATGCATGTGAAAACTTCGATTTCTGATCGCAAATATCCAACATGTCAGATATTTGAGATCAGTGCAGCCCGGCGTTCTTCCGAAAATATTCAGTCACTCTTAACAAACATAAAATATGATAATCTGTAGAACCATCAAGATAATCCAAGTAGGGCTTGCTGCATCCTGTGCTGGACATCCAACCCCGCCCACATCCAAGTGTTTGTCAGAAGCCACGCCCTTGTCCAATACATCACCTTGAGATTCCCCATCCCCGTTTCGCCCCCCGGAAACCCGATTTGTTGTATAGGTTTCTGACTGAAAGGGGTTTTAGGCATAGGGGTATGTTTAAGGTGGGTCTAAGTATGTAGGTTCCAGATTAAAGGGGGTTTTTAAGCGTTTTGAGTGGGTTTTTAGTGCAGTCTGTCATAAAAAGAAAAATATAAGTAAATGATAAAGAATTAGGGGCTCAAACCTCAATGCTCAAAGTTAATAAGAAACCGTGATTTATTTTCCCAAACCACTTCACCAGAAATCCCACCCTGCAGCTAATTTCATTGGTTACGGTTACTGTGACAGGTAGGTTTAGGGATCAGTGTTTGGTGTAGGCAATCAGTACTGTGATTGACATGACCAATCAAATCTTAAGACTCGGCTGCAGGGGGTCACACATGGATGTAGGCCGGATTTGATGTCCACTGCAGGCTGCACAGAGACGCTTCTCAGATAAAGAGATCGTGACTTTATAGTATTGTCAGAAGGGGAGAATTGGGCCCAAAATCGGCCTGATTATCTTGTAGTGTGTGGGTGCCTTAAATGTAATAAAACAGATTATTTTACAGACATATTTTAAAGTTTAGTTTTAACGTAGTTAACTAATGAGTGATTCACACAAAACTCTGAATATCTTTTTCCTGACCATTATCTTGGCAAATCAAATGATTATCTGTACAGAGATAATTCCCTCAAATGTACCGCACACCAAACCTGTATGATTTACTTTCTTCTGTGGAACATGCAAAAAAAAAGATATTTTGAGAAATGTCTGAAATGTGTGAAATTTGTCTGTGAATTTTCGTGGATGCTTTCCCGTTTTATGTGTAACACCCTTCAGAAAATCAGTTTCGGTTTGTGGGTTTGAACTTAAAATCCCCCACATAAGTCTCGTAGCTCAAAGCACACGCTCTAACCACTGGGTCCCTATTTCCAGGGACATAAAAGCCATCACACACCATTTTGCAAAAAAGGTCTCAAATCAACATCACTTTTCAAAACTATCCTACATCTTCTTGCAGATAACAAAGGTTCCCGACAGAGGGCAAAGGTGTCCAAAGCTACAATTCGATACCAAGCTTTTTACAAACAGCGCTGCTGTCAAAGCAAGCATTATTTACTCATTTTCAGCATTTTAGAAGCCACCTATGAGCCACCTCTATGACAGCACTTTCCACATAATATTTACACTGCTTTCTGGAAAACACATTTCAGGCCTTCAAAGAGAGCATTCCATGGACGTTAACGCATTATAGTGCGCTGTATTGATCTGTAGAAAACTGCCTTGCAGGTTCAGTTCTGCTGAGCTGACTTTGGCCTGTTCTGTAGAAGAGTTCTGTTCCACACATCTGTTTGGCTGTCAAGGCCAGAGTTCTGCTGTTAAATCATCAATCCAGGATGAGCTACTGCACCAGAACAACTAGGAGCCTCTCATCCATGCAGCACAGCTACCTCCCGTCAGAGTCTCCTTTAATATGAACATAATTAAATTTGCGTGGATATTTCTGTGCGCTCCCTGCCTAATGTACCCAGAAAGGTGGAGGATGACTGGAGATGGGATTCAACTTCTCATTAAAGACAAAATCCCTCCCCCTTTCGCAGAAATGTATTTTTGATGTTTAGGAGCACATCTCCTCAAACTGCACACTAAGCACTTTAGACCACTGATGAAAACACTCTCTCTGCAGTCCTAGATATTAAATCTATATTTAAATACATGCTGTGGGTGCCCGCGATTGTCGGCGGTGGGACTCGCTCGCCATATTAATGGTCTTAATTTAATCATCCCCAGATCTTGGAAATTAGAATGTGTCAACATGAAAGAATAAATAATTGGAGAAAAAGTGTGGCAACTAATTTCAAGACTTTTCAAAAGGGGGTGTGGTAGGCACATTAACAATTCTAATTAGATTTGCCCAGGGTAATGCTGTCTTTAACTTCATCAAAACCAAAAAAACTGTCACATGTTCCCCTCATCCCCCAAATTCGCTGATGTTCATTTAACCTGGAGTTAATTGAAATAACACTTGATATTCCTAGAGGGAGTAAGGCAGATGGGGAGACAGTAAAAGGACAATAAAGCTTTGAATTATTTGAATTTAATTTGATTTTTTTTTTTTACTTCTCTTGCATACTGAAGGTTTGATCTTTCATGGTTGTGATGCCAAAATTCATAAGACAGGATGTCATTTTAATATCTAATATTCTGCCCACACAATTGCAAGACCCCATCCTCCAGCTCTGCCATACCTCTCTCCCTCCCTCTTGTCAGGGGACTCGGTGCCATCGCCACACAGCTTGGCCACTGATGGCACACGAGCCGTGAACTTGACAGAGCATGGACAGAAGCGGGTGGAGGGTGAGATGGATGTTGAGTGGGCAGGGCCTCAGATGTGCTACGGGGGCCCCAAGGGTCTGCTAGGAAATGAGATCCCCATCAGTCTATGACTCTGCAGATGCTACTCGCATCTCCAGCCTTCATGCTTCATTATGTACCAGTATGACACGTAATAGTCACATTTGCCCTCAGTGAAGAGGATTCATAATTATTTGTGGATTGAGGTAAGTATTCTGAAGTAGTGCTGAGGGGTTCAGCCTTCTAGATTTACCTTTAAATAGGATGATTGGGAGGTGAAATGCAAGCAAGACCTTTGTTGTATTTTTTTCTTTTTGAAGAAAAATATATTTTATTCTGTATTATATTATATATATACACACACACACACACACACACACACACACACACACACTTGTGTGACCTGGGACCACAAAACCAGTCATAAGTCGCACGGGTATATTTGTAGCAATAGGCAACGACACATTGTATGGGTCAAAATGATAGATTTTTCTTTTATGCCAAAAATCATTAGGATATTAAGTAAAGATCATGTTCCATGAAGATATTTTGTAAATTTCCTACTGTAAATATATCAAAAATGTATTTTTGTGAGTGGATATGTATTGCAAAGGACTTCATTTGGACAACTTTAAAGGCGATTTTCTCAATATTTTGATTTTTTTGCACCCTCAGATTCCAGATTTTTCAAATTGTTGAATCTTGGCCAAATATTGTCCTATCCTAACAAAACGAGGCTGCATG
>RJVU01018281.1:7917916-7929126 GCA_003731715.1 Anabarilius grahami | reverse complement strand
CCATTAAAGTGGTTCATATGACTCATATGATATTGGTGCATCAAAGTCATCCAAATAAGAACAAATAATTGGATCACCAATGATGACATATTAGTTAGTATGCACTTTGTGTATTGTTGATGAATAATGGCAACCACACCATAGTATAATTTAGTTGGTTTGGTTTATGCCTTCATGAGAGGAATCATGTCCGAACAAATCATTTTTAAGTTGGATCTTGTTAATGAATCTTTTGATCCAATTCACAAAACTGATCTAAATGATTTGTTCACAATGTAGACTCACTTAAATGTCTGTGAATCATCACACAATCACTAGGCTATATTCTGCATTCAAGTCCTTATGGGAAGCTTACTTAGGAGAACTTAGGAGTTTGGAAATCGTAATTGACTTGAGTGCTTATATGGTCAGATATGATAGACAATTTTATTTCTCTCTTTTTTTCACTTTCTGGCAAAGCCATTTTTCAGTGCTGAAGGAACATAATGAAGAGCAAAGGATGCACGGTACATTATGGTGATTTATCTGTTTACTTCATCATTCTCATGCTGCCACAGAGAATTATGGGAAATGTAGTTTGGTCAGTGTCTTCAATATAACTAAGCGCAGACACTTTTATCGTGCTTTTTTATAGGGGTGTGACAATACACTTAGCGCACAAGATGAGACGATACACGATGCTGGGTTCACGAGATGAGACAATATTTTTAAGAATCACTAGAAATATTCAATGACAAAATATGACCGGAAAAACAAAAATATGTCTCTTGCAAAACAATTTAGGTGCATTTTACTTATCATTTAACTAATCTAGGGCTGTCACCAACAAAGTAATAGGTCAATTATTCTGATAATTATTTGAGTAATCGGATAATATTTTTTTGTGGTAGACCTAAGTGAACAGCCTTTAAAATGACTTAAAATACATATATAATAACAATCAGGCAATAATAATTGGTTTAAATAAAGTATCAAAAGCAAGTCATTTTAGGCTTATATTGAATAACACTGTTATAATACATAATGTAATATACATAATATTATAAACAATCAACATTTTAATGCCTGCAGAGGGCGCCAACGGCCTGGTGAATGTTGTTACACTTTACAGCATGATCAAATCCTTGTTAAAAATTGGCTAAACAACATTTAATTAATATTTGTCCACTTCTTAACATTAGAAATGCTACAGCCACTGTTATTTCTTGAACAAGAACATGTGGACATCAAAAACATGCAAACTCAAATCGAGAGTTTTAAATTTATTTTGAAATCGCGATGAACAACAGTTCGCATATTTAGAAGCTTACTGATGTATTTTCCTGTGTTGGTGCAGGTTTATAAATGATAGCAATCTGCTATGCTATATTATGCTTTTTAAATTGTTTTAATATATCGTGCAGCCTTAAAAAACGATCTAATAATGCGGTTCAATGGATTCTCGAATGTGGAATGCACCATTTCCGGCTACATGGCAAACGAGAATTTTTGTTTGTTGAATTGAGCAATTTAATCGATGAATCCTGACAGCCCTACACTAATTATATTGTAATGAATTTTACTTCAGTTCTACTTTCTGAATATGAATGATCATGTTCAGTAAAACACAGAACAATATAATGCAAGCACTGTAAAAGGTTTTGCCACTAACTCAACTCAGTCATGCTGATATCGCGAGACTGATTTTCACCTTGACGAGAAATATAGTCACTTTTTTAATATCTCATCACATCCCTACTTTTTTTTTTTTTTATCTCTTTGGAGGTAGAGAGCTTCAGTACTCATTCACTTTCATAATGAAAAAGAGTGACAGGAATATTCAACAAAAAAATCACCTTCTGTTTTCCACAGAAGAAAGTCGGTCATATTGGTTTGGAACGGCATTTGGGTGCGTAAATAATCACAGATGTTTCATATCTGAGTGAATTACATAAAAAAAATAAAAAGAATGAATAAAAAAAATAAGGCTTCATAAACTAAAGTGAGGGGAAGGCTCTCACACAAATATATCTTAAGATGGATTTTCGGGACGAAAACATCCCTCATGCAGTCAGATGTGCAAACACCCACAGATACCAAAAACGTGTTTTGTTTGGAAAGATTTTTTTCAAAGTCCAACAACTTTTTGTTGGTACAGAGCCCATAAAATGTTTTATTTATATTCCATCCATAAATAGTGGGGTGTTTGGTGCCATCCCAGCGCTCTTCACATTTCTCTCTGACAGTATCAGTGCTCACCATCATGCACCAACCTAGAAATAAATTGCATTTTGACTGGTGATTCACTAGCAGGAAAAGCATTGCAATATAAAAACTTGAATAAACAAAATCGCTCATGAGCACATGTGCGTTAGCACAGGGAGGTAATCTACTTTAGGCACGGCCCTTGAAATTAACTCTCAGAATCTGCACACACACATGCGCTAAGAAGATTAATCAAATATTTTCCTTGGCCGCCCTATTCAAATGTACCAGATTCAAAACATTATGGTAATTATTTATTAAGTTTACCCAGGAGTTATTGTACGACCACAGGTAACGCAAATTGAAGGCTGACTGCAAGTGCTGTATCAGTGCTTCAGATCAGTGCAGTCGGGCCAAAACTGGCCGTCCGTACAGAACGATGCTGTAAGCACATGTTCAGCTTTGAGTTAGTCAGCGGAAACAGACAATGCTAGAAGGCATTAGACTGAGACAGACTGAACTGAATTTTAAAACTGGTTTACTTTGGACATCAAGCTCAGATGGAGCAGAGAGGCCTACAAATGAGAATTTAGAAATTAAATTATTATTTCGGCTATCCTGCAGAGTCTTCCAAACCTGGAGCTTTTAAATTCCAGGTATTTTGAGAGACTGCAGTTTGTCCTAGCTATGACAACAGAAGTCAAATATTAATGTTTGTCTCTTACAATCATCTGTATAGTTCTAAAACTGTATTATAAAAAAGGAACACATTAAAAAGAAATAAAGAAACTGAAAATAGACTCTAGCCTATGTGATGCTTATTAAAGGGGACTGATTATTCCCTTTCACAAAGTCTTGATTATGTTTTTTGGAGTCTGCTACTATAGGTTTTCAACATTATTTTTCACATATTTTACATTGTTGCAGCATCTCTCTTAGTGTCTCTTAGATTCCTCGACTCTTAATAGCCCGTGGAATACGTGTATACACCCCCAGACGTACAAATTCAGTGCAGAATTTGGCTGTCCGATGGAGAAAATCGCATTGGGCTACTTTGGGCTACTTTTGACTGGCCATTGGGCTACTTTGGTTGCACAGATCTAGCAACCCTGGCTGGAGCTGTCGCAGAAACAATGTCATAGTCACAGATTTATCCTACTTGTAGCCTGCTTTACAATAAAATATCAACCAATTACATTGTAATTGTAAACATACCTCCATGCCAGCTTTGTGGTTTCATCAGTTTATATAAATTTAGTTTGTCATCACATCCTAATTTGATTTTATAATCATTCAACTAATCATAATTAAAAAAATAAAAAATGTCAACAAGAATAAACACATTAATAAGTGAACATTATTGTATGTGTAATGATGGGTCGACAGAATGTGGATCCATTTGCAGCTTTTATTAAAAGGACTTACAATGCAGACAGGGCAAAGGCAGAGGCATAAACAGGGACAGGCAATGGTCGTGGTAGCCGGCAGACAAACAGAAACGGGTCACAGGCAAGGATCAAGGCAGGCGGCAATACAATCAAAGTCCAGTAAACAGGCAGGAATCGGGGCAGGCAGCAACGGGTCACAGAGAATAAACAATCCAGTCAATAACAAGAAACAGTCCACAGGAAAACGCTCAGAAATGATCACCAAGGCAAATCAAGACTTTGCGATGTGTGTGAGTGTGTGTGCGTCTTAAATAGTGTGAGTGTGATGCAGTGCAGGTGTGTGTGCAATCAGTCCCAGGAATGAGGGCCCATGGGAAACGTAGTCCAAATGACAACTGATCAGTATTCCGGTGATGGCTCCCTCCGGCGGTCCGGAGGAAGGGCCGAGGGAGCCACATTCGTGACAGTATGTAATAGACTATATATAATTTTTTGTATCTTGAACTTTCCTGTTCAAGCAGCTTTTTGCACTATTATAAGAGATGAAAACGCGCTTATCGCCCTCACCCGACCATTTAAAAGGTCCTGGCCAAATTCCCTCCATAGGTCCTTACCAATCACGGCCTCCTAATAATCCCCATCCAATTAAATTGGCTCTTTCACTCTCTCTCCTCTCCACCTACAGCTCCACCTACAAATGTATTCAACAATATCTAGTGATGGGCAATTTCCAAACACTGCTTCATGAAGCTTTACGAATCTTTTGTTTCGAATCAGTG
Organism: Anabarilius grahami; assembly: GCA_003731715.1. Classification (NCBI taxonomy): domain Eukaryota; kingdom Metazoa; phylum Chordata; class Actinopteri; order Cypriniformes; family Xenocyprididae; genus Anabarilius; species Anabarilius grahami. The sequence goes on along the minus strand of RJVU01018281.1, from coordinate 7,924,775 downwards.
GTTCGGAGCATGTATCAAACTGCGAAAGTTGAAATTGCCCATCATATTGTTGAATAAAGTCGTTATTTATTTTTTTTTTTGGCGCACAAACAGTATTCTCGTCGCTTCATAACATTAAGGTTGAACCACTGTAGTCACATGAACTGTTTTAAATATGTCTTTAGTTGCTTTCTGGGCATCTGAAAGTGTTAAATATCTTGCTGTCATTGGAGGCCTCACTGAGCCATCAGATTTTATAAAAAAATATCTTATTTTGTGTTCCGAAGATGAACGAAGGTCTTACGGGTGTGGAACGACATGACGACATTTTTGGGTGAACTAACCCTTTAAAGAATACATAACCTTCTCTCATTAATTTCACTCTGAAATAATATTCAGCCAAGGCTTTTTCTCGTGACTTTTCCCTCTTTAAAATTAGGTATTGGCAACAACTAACGATGGTGACTCATCATTTCAAGGTAATGTCATCTAAATTGGATTAATTTGGTCAGTGTTGTTTTAATAAAGGTGTGTTTTAGACTTCATATTGGGAAAAAAAAGAATAGCCTACATTCAGTGTGTAATAATGACGGCAATCTTGTATTCTTATTGCCGACCCTCACTCTAAAAAATAACTGTAAAAATATATATATATTTATGTAGTAAAATACCATTTTCCATTGAAACAGTAATATATTGTAAAAACAATGCATTCTGGGTAATATTATTTGTCATTTTCGAGACGGTAAACTATAGGTTACTTTCTCGAAAACAACAAATATTACCCAGAATGCAGTGGGGGTTTTTTTTGGGTTTTTTTTACAGTATATTACTTCTGTATATTACAATGGATTCTGTATATTATAATGCATTCAGGGTAATATTATTTGCTGTTTTCAAGAAAGTAGCCTATAGGCCTCTATTCTTTAAATGACAAATATTAACCAGTATGCATTGTTTTTATGGTATATTACTGTTTCAATGGAAAACGATATTTTACTGTGTAAATTTGTCTAGTTTTTTACAGTTATTTTTAGAGTGCTGCTTTCACTTAAAAGTAAATGGAGCAAATGGAATCGATTCCGGGAGTCGATTATATCGACTCCTACAGTGGGAGTCGGGAATCGGAGTCGACTCCGAAAAACCCACAATCGAACACCCCTGATCTCTCTTCGCAGTCTGTCTGTAATGCTCAGTTTAGACCCAGGTCTCCATGAAGCCCCTCCTTCTGAAAAGTGAAGTTCTCTGATTGGTCAGCTGGACTAGTGTGTTGTGATTGGTCAACTGCTTCAACCGTGTTTCGGAAATGTCACACCCCTTATCATAACCGCACACTACTTTCAGCACACTACTAACACAACTCAACCAGGCCTTGACCCCTACCACCCCCCTTTTTTTTTTCTTTTTTCTTTTTTTTTTTTGCATATTCGGGAAATAAATATTGCAAAGTTTTTGTTCCCGGAATAACATACAACTTTCAGAACTCAAGACCACAATCAAGCCATTTCAGGGAATTCAGAAACAGTGCTTACTGATATAGAGAACAACTACTTTTGGAGAGAACTTTTTCATGCCCAAAGAGCAACATTACAGACTAAAATGTACAATGGAACCATTTTTATGCAGAATTGGGGCACAATAATTGGAAAATTGGGTTTTGGTTATACAACAACTCTCTGCTTTTCCCATCTTTCCCTCATAAATATTATACCATTTCTCTGGTAAAGACATCTTGTGTTGTCAAATCTGGAACTTATTGGAAATTTAAGCTGTGTGGCTGCATGGTGAGCAGCTGGTTATTTTGTAAGCCAAAGTCAACTTTAGGTCTGTGATCTGTTGAGTTCTGCCACGGTAGAACGGTCTGTCCCTCAGTAAGCTAGGAGAGGATGTAAACAGCTTGTCTGCAGATTGAACTAACATTTTAGATTTATCTGCCCTTTTTGAAGCTGGGGTGACCATATCTCATTGGCCTCGTCTGGTTTTTAACATTGAATTGTTGAAAGTCATCTAAAGTTCAGGTCTGTTTTTTCAGACTTTTTTTTTAAAAGTAGGGCCACTTTTCTAAACAGTAAGGAAACTGTACCAGATTGATTTGATGCATATCAGTGGTGCTGCAAAAACTCTACAATCTCTTTCATCCTCTAAAGTAGTTTTGATGTGAGTCTGCTGTTGTACTTGTAGGACGAGTAAACATGTATTTCCTCTACAGATTGAAGCTGCTACAGTTACTGGGCAGCCACTGCAACTCTTTTTTTTTTTTTTTTGCTAAACTACATACATCTACTAGATATTCCATCAAGCATGCCCAAAATGCTACAACTTGACTTGTATTTAAACTCTGGAAACCTTTTCATGTTTTAACATGTTTTACATCAGGTTCCTACTTCTAACACAATGGATTCTCACCAACATCTTACACCAGAAGTGGCAGCCTATGGAAAACTGCTTGTTTTCTTTTTTACTTGGGATTTAGGGGCAAGTAAACATAAAACTGATGAGAAATAAAGTTGAAATAATGGTGAAGTAGTCTCCACAAATGGTTGCACAGAAAACCAAAGAAATTACAGGGGTCCTTGATTATGATTTCACTTTTTTAACTTTAGTTAGTGTGTAATGTTGCTGTTTGAGCATAAGCAACATCTGCAAAGTTATGATGCTCAAAGTTCAATGCAAAGGGAGATATTTTCTTTTACAGAAATCGCTTTTTAAGGACTACAGCAAACGGCTGGTAGGGACTACAACGGGCTTCTTCCCGGGTTGATGGCATCACAAATAATACAAAATTTACATAAAACCCTGCCCCCAAGATCACGCAACAAAGGGGGTGAGGCCATGTTGGGCTGCTTTAGAGAAGAGGAAGAGTTGTTGTAGTAGAGTGTTGTTACCATGCCGTCATTTTACGCCGGACTGCTTCACAAACAAAGGTCAATTCGACGCTGGATTTGCACAAAAGATTAACATGTCGGCACATCCTAGTCGATGATTGAATCAACTCCACAGCAACTACATAAATGTATCCACTTACCATTCAGAAACGTCCAGTTTCATTCTAAAAGTTGTAACTTCTTCCTGAGTCTCTCCATCAGTGTCCGGCTCCGGTTTGAACAATGTAAGGCTGAACACCATTACTGACAACCTTCATTTTGGCTGCGTGAGATTCTCCAGCTTTGTTGTTGTTGAGCAACTGAAGCGCAAGCTGTTACAGCTCCGCCCTCTGCTGGAAAGGGGGCGGAAGTAGCAGCTCATTTGCATTTAAAGGGACACACACAAAAATGACGTGTTTTTGCTCACACCCGAGTAGGGGCCAATTTGACAACTTATAATAAATTATCTGTGGGGTATTTTGAGCTGAAACTTCACAGAAACATTCTGGGGACACCAGAGACTTAGGGGTATTGTAGGTCCCCTTTAAAGAGATAGTTCCACAAAAAATGAAAATTAAGTTTTGGAAAATGTATTTACTCATCCTCATGTCACCAAACCCACAAAACTAGATGCTAGATTCATATGAAATACTTTGATGTCTTTATGAACTTTTGAAGCATCGAAGTTTGGGAGGAATTTACTTGAATTTGTGTTTCGAACTAACAAAATTCTTATGGCTTTGGAACAACATGAGGCTGGATAATTGATGACAATTTTCGTCTTTAGGTGAACTATCCCTTTAACAGAAAAATTATGATTTTGGGATTAAAATTTCACTGCAAACACAATTTACAAGGTACCAGGCAGATGAAAAAAAAAAATATATATATTTTTGTGTCCAGTATAACTGATGATCCATGACAGTCTATGGGCTCTGAAACTTAAACTACCCACTCAAGTATACTGCAATGTACTAGACTCATTGACTCATCTTTACTATAGCTTAACAATAGCTCTATTTTTGTGTCATGCTTAAGGTTTTCATCTAGACCGTTGAAGACGAACCTTAGCATTTACCTTCTAGGTACCTGAGACAATCACCCTCTCTTGTAGAGTACATTGCATTGGAAATAAAGTGTCATAATGGCATCCGTGTCATAACTGCTTTCTGCTGGTTCTGCACATGCAGTAACTGATGTCTGAGGCTCCTAAACATGTCGTGCACACGGACTACCATCAAATACTTGATGCAATCATGCAAATTTCCCTAAGTACTCATTTCCTCAAACGTTTTCCCATTTATCCATGTTTTCACTCAAGCTGAGCTCATCAGCTTGACTTCAAAGAGATGAAAGGAAAGAAAGGTGTGAATGATGATTTTATAGGCTGTGGGAGATGTTTTGAATGAAATGCGGAAAGTGATAATCTTGATATCTTTAAATTGAGCTTTTTAATGTTATCATCAAATAAATTGTTCCTTTCACTAAATTGTCCAATTTTAATTCTACATTAAGCATGATTAGGGCTCAGGTCAGAGGTCAAAAAAGGGCTAAAAATAAAGTAAAATAAATGGAATGCTTCTTTTCCACAGCATACCACACAGTATAGGTTTTGCATGGCTCCCCATGCATTTCAAAAACCTAACTTCCCTCCCAAGTCTATTTCAAAGAGGTTATTGAGGTTTCAAGATGGATGTATCCTTGGCTACAGGGCGAGTGGACAGTTATGCCCAAGTTTGAAAGGATTCCCAGTAGTCTTCATGTTGTGTGCATGGCTGATCAGTGCTCAGGCAGGTCTTAGATGAGGAATGAGGCAGGTGCGGACCTTGGAGGTTTGGGTGATAGCCTTTCAACTTGTGATTCAGTGAGACTCTTCCATAGTCTGACACTTTGCGAGCTATGATTGAGTTTGCAATTCAGCCATTCGCTCCTTTCTCCTTACTGCTATCAGAGTGAATAAATTGTGAAATCATTAGAAGTCATAGAAGCTATGAACACCTGGTGCACCATAAACATATTATGCTATCTGAGACAACTGAGAATTGATTGAAAAAGCCAAAATAACAAAACAGTGAAGAGTTGACATCACTGGCATACACATGGACAAATTCTGTTGTAAAAGACCACATTAGAGGGAATTTTTGAAAGGGATTCTCTGAATTACCTTTCAAGGCTGCTGAGCCACAGACGGTTTTGGTTTCGTGTCTTTGACTGTGTCCATTGACCAAATGAGCTGCAGGTCAGAGGGTGCGTGTTCTGGCTTGCTGAAGTCAGCAGGATCACAGTCCTCTCATTTTTCTCACCATGGCTCTGCCACAGTGCAAGGTTTTGATCAGTGGCCAGATTCTTTTCACACTTCCCCTTGCTTATTGGAAACTGATGGAAAAATTCCATTTCGTGTGAGTGTGGAGAGAGTGATAGAGGTTCAGAGCATTTAACATGATTTGTGGGCAACCAGTCTTGGACTCAGGGGATGATGCAATTGGCAATCGGGGACAATAGATACAACATTTTACATGATATTACAGAGGATGCATCATGTTGGGAAAGGTATAAATCATTCACGAGGGTAGCCTTTAAAAATTGAGTTAACATGTAATGTAAATGTCTTCAAAGTCAACATGTAGTCAAAATTGACTATTTGCTTTCTTAACCCTCTGGTGCTGTTCGCGTTTCGGTCGAAAATTACTAGGGATGCAAAGGGGTGGTAAATTTCCAGGAACTTTACAAAAAACCTGCACTGTAAAAAAGAAATGTTGGTTTAGCTTAAAGGTACAATATGTAATATTTTTGCAGTAAAATATCCAAAAACCACTAGGCCAGTGTTATATATTTTGTTCACTTGAGTACTTACAATATCCCAAATGTTTCCAACTATTAGTAAATCGTGAAAAAATTACAATTTTAACCAAGGCTCCGGGACGTGTGAGGAGTCGCCTGTCAATTGCGTCATTCCCTGTGTTACCCCTCGGCCTGCCTTGGTTTCCGATTTTATTTTGTAAAAACCATGGAAACACCAAAGACGCTTTAATATATTACACGTTTTAATAGACAAGGGAACAACTGTTTTGATATTTATAGACAGAAAAATATTTGTTGTTATATAGCTCAACACGTTTAGTCTTATTGTTTAAATTAATTTTCTTGATCTTTTGCGAGTACCATGCTTTACCATGCCTCAGAGAAAAACACTATTTTGTCAAATAGCTAACATAGCATAATCAGATGCAGCTTTATTTTTTATTAACAGTAATACATAATTTTCTCCATAATACAATATGTTTTAAAATTAATTGCATGCCATTTATCAACACAAGCCATCCAGCATTTAATATGATATTCTATCTTACTGCAGTGTGTAACAGTGTCTCACAGCAGCCGCCGAGCGAACGCACAGAGTAATGTTATAACATTTTCGACACACTCAAATGTATCTAATAATAAACAGAACTGCATTACCTCATACTCATGACGGAAGCGGCGCCGGCGACTGTTTCATAATAAAAGCTCCGCTGCTCGTGTGTTGCACAGTCGCTCCAGCGACCTCGTTCAGCTCCCACAACACTCGGTCCTGCACTGTTTTATACTACAGTAACGTTAATGATCGAATCCATGAACATGGTTTCTTCCCGACTCCAATCCCTATTCTTTTGCACCGTCAGTTGAGATGGAGACCACATGTCCCAAGATTCCGCTCTAAAACGTGGCGTCATCAAGCTACGCCTTTGTTTTGAATAGGCCTCTAGCGACCTCTAGCGGCCAAAATTATTACATATTGTACCTTTAAAGTATGTTACCTGGTTGCCTTAAAATGTTGAGTTCATTAAAATAAAAAATTTGAGTTAATACAATGAAGGCGGTTGGTTTAATCAACAGAAACTCAAAATATTACCACATTAATTACTGAAGTTGATTTGACAAAAGAAAAAATGTTGTGATAACATATCTGGAAATTTTTCTGAAATTTTCTGCCGTTTTGCATCCCTAAAAATTACTGATTTTTTTTTTTTTTTTTT
>RJVU01018281.1:7885151-7909120 GCA_003731715.1 Anabarilius grahami | reverse complement strand
CATTTGACTCTCAAATTAGGGGGGCCAAGATTTTTTTTTTTGCAGGTACAAAACGTCTTCTGCATCAGCAAATTATTCGCAGAAATTTTTAGCAAACAATTTTAAGTTTTCTTGTTGTTTATTTATTAATTTTTTTAATAATTTACTTAATTTTACTTATCACGGGATATGACACGCACGATTTGTGAATCATTGTCCATCATTTTGGTGATAAAGAAAAATGCCACATTGCAATACTAAAATATTTCCATTTTAAGCCATGAAGGCGAGCCAGTGGATATCACACAAACAATGTGCAAATTTTGCGTGAGAGTTATGCGGATGAAGAAGTCTCACACGCCAGTCAATTAGGCCTATTCACTACAGAAACTGAAAGTAAAAACTGGTCGAGCTTTTGGTATCTGTTGCTGCATTAACGGCGCATATTCTCTTAGAGACAGTGAGAGATGAATCTAATTTATTTTCTTAATATTTCTCTTGTGGCCCATAGTTAGAAAAAAAAGTATTTTTCATGAAACGAGAAGTATTTCGTGTTAAACAAGTTGTTTTTAATTGAGGAGTAAGCTATCTAACCAATATTTTATTATCCTCACATCGGTTATGCTGTGATGCGCTGATGATATCGCGGGGCAAATGAATTGCAATAGCCTATTAATTCAATTATAAAAGTAGCATGATAATAATAAGAATAATTTAAAAGCGTGTCCGTCCGCTAAAGGATAAACGGCGTTCAGGCACAGCATCAAAGTAGGGATGTTCATTTCGGTTAATTTTCATGACCGACAACCGACACTCGTTAACCGACCATAAACCGTTAACTGATAAGTTTTGAATGTTAAATTAGGATTAAATAAAAATAGAATTGACAAGTGTCTGTGACAAACATTTACATTTACATTTAGTCATTTAGCAGACGCTTTTATCCAAAGCGACTTACAAATGAGAATAGTAGAATCAAGTCAAGTCAACATGAGAACAACAGTATGTAAGTGCTGTGTGAAGTCACAGTTATGTCAGTAAAGTGCTCGTAGCAAGGAATTTTTTTTTTTTTTTTTTAAATACACACATAGATGGAAGAAGAATAGAAATCAAAGTGCTACTATTACTGGGTCAAGTGCTGACGAAAAAGATATGTCTTTAGCATTTTTTTGAAAATGGCTAGAGACTCAGCTGCTCGGATAGAACATGGCAGGTCATTCCACCAGCCAGGAACAGACCAGGAGAAGGTCCGTGAGAGCGATTTTGTGCCCCTTTGTGATGGCACCACAAGGCGCCGTTCACTTGCAGAACGCAAGTTTCTGGAGGGCGCGTAAGTCTGAAGTAGTCAGTTAAGGTATAGCGGAGCAGAGCCAGCGGTCGTTCTGTAGGCAAACATCAGAGCCTTGAATTGGATGCGAGCAGCTACAACTTTTTTCATTTTTGCTTGCGCTAACAGCAGAACAAGAGAACATGAGGATTCACACATTGTCAAATGATCACGGATATATTCAGGGTGGAAGATTAAGGATTAGCGTGCTTTACTACGAGACATGGAGGCGGCGGTGCGATCACTTAAAATAACTCCTAAACAACTTGAAATACTCCGTCATACAGAGAGTAATACATCATAAAATTAAATATAAAAAACTGTAAATATCTACTATTTGTGTAACAACAAAATGTCGTCTTTTGTGAAATAAAGCAATCAGGATGCGCTCTTTGCCGTCTGTCGCATGTGAACTTCAGCGCGCCACCATAGGCCTAAATAAACCGAAACTGAGCGTATATTTGCCCCACAAACATAAGAAATATATATATTGAAAGCTCAAAATTTCTAATCTTAAAGAACCAATTCAAATCGAAAACAGATAGCCTACTCCCTGATTATGTAATTCTTTTGAAAGTTGCATTTCTCTCCAAAGGCGCGTACACTGAGAGCTTCGTCAACTTCGCAGCCGACACGGACTCAGAAATCACTAATTTATTAATAAGTTATTCAAATGTATCTTTGCAATTTTTCTGACACATTCATTAGCTACTTTCGCCTGTGTTTTGCCGCAAGATTAATGCGTGAGTTTGAGTGCGCGTAAATTAGTGTTACCTCTGGATGCTGCCACCTTCATTAAGCAAAGTTTACAGAATGTTTAATGTTTAATGTTTGCAGGTTCCCTATTGCATTAGTTTGAAATCCAATCAAATCTTCCGTGATCGTCTTGACAGTGATCAATGAACTCTGACTCTCACTGCTGATCTGTGCTGCTACTCTTGTTCGGCTGAATTGAGCAGACGCGTTCAGTTTTTAATTGTGATATATATAGCGCATTTTTCTTAAACTCTGCAGCAAACTTTTAAAAAAATACTTGGAAAAAAATACTTTTTAAAACATTTCTTTTTAAACCATTTAACTGATAGTAAGAATTTTGACCGATTAATACTAACGGTTAATCGGTCAATATGAGCATCCCTACATCAAAGCGATTACCTGTATTATCCAAATCCACATGCATGGACCGTTCAGTACTGCAATGTACGAGTCTCTCCTGTCTCATGGTGTTTCTCGTGTGTTTTCAGTCGGCGCAAGCAAGAAACGTTTACTAGACTGTGGACTAGCTTTGACTCTCTGAACAGTGGCCGCGTGCAGAATTTTTATGACCACGGGCGCGTCTTTCCGCGCTCAAGGGCAAAGGAGTATCTTTGAAAGGCTCACGTGTTCAACTGTGCGCGACACGGAGCGGAAGAAGGAAATAGGAATACCCGGGCCTTAACCGCTCCAAATTGTAGTGCACTGGAGCTGACGGCTCACATCGGGAAAAATACGCTAAATGTTTTAAAAATTTTTTATTAAAGATATCTTTCACTTAAATATATACATATCAAAGTGGTTCGGAAATTTAATTTAAAATTCTAGACATCTTATCAGTGTGCACCAATCTCCTTTTACTTAGAACATCTGCTCTTAAAACAAAACCTCAAACTTTCCTGCGAAGTCAAACTTTTGTCTGTTGGCTTTGCCTTTCAGTCTTCTGCAAGAGTTGTACTATTAATATTAAAACCGTTCCGGCTGAAGTTATTCTACAGCTTTGGCACTTTGACCTGTCTTGTTTTACTTGGATATGGAGTCATGGTGGACAAGTCAAATCTTCTTTGACCAGTAAACCCAAGAAAAATCACACATTTCAAGAAACCAATGCAATCACGTTCAATTCACCTCAGTGGTGGAGACTAAATGCTTAACCTCTTAAAGTCAAATCTGAATGATAATCATGCAGTGATGTGTTCCATATTCATAATTCAACAGTGTGCCTCTCATTCTGATGACTACCCCATATCAGGTTGATGAATAATGCATGATGGGTTGTTTTTTCATATTCAAGCACACATATACACATTCAAGCACTCAGCTTGCAAAAAGTGTACAAGAATGTTTTTGATTATTTTTGCATTATTCCAAAGATGCACATAAGCATGAAACTGTATTTGAAAAGTTAGACAAGCATTATAATGTAATTTTTTTCCTCCAGATTTCGCAAAAATCTGGTCAAACCCAAACCTTTTCCATTCTCATTATTTTTTTTTTAAATTTAGAAGAATTGCCAAAAATAGTCACCAGTCAGGCGAACACATCTTTGGACCCTGTGCTGTTACAGTTTGCATTGGTAGCACTGGACCAGATCAGTAATGGACAAGGAACAGAGGGACGATTTTCTTCAGCCCTACTTTTGGCTTTATCTGGTGTTGGGATCTTGGTTTGTTGACTAATGTCAGCAAACTAAATTAAATATCACACACAAGTTAACACACTGTTGGCTGTTTTTCATCTGCTGTAAACATCTATGATAGAAATTCTATTTTCTATCTAGCTTGTAAATTGAAAGCTTAAACATAGTTGCTGGGCAACCGTGGACCAGTTGCCAAACAAGCATTACTGCCAATTATGGTGGGCATAGGAAGCGGCATGTCTCTTTTTTTCAATGTCACTTTCTCTTAATGTGAAGGATAATTTTAATCTTTCATGCTTTTTTGTTTATATATTGATGTTTACTCATTTAGGATTCACATCAATCCCAGATTGATTGTAAATGTAAAGTTATAAACACACACACACATAATATATGTATGTATATATATATATTGTGCCAGGTGATTTTGTACGTTTCTAATATAGACTAAAAAGACTGAATAGACTAAATAAAATGTAAATATAAAGTGAATAATAATTATAACTGATATCTGGAACAGCAGCATGATTGCAAGTGTGACAAGAGTTCAACAAAACAAGCTAATATTAAGTAATTACATTTTGGACACAATATCACCAGTTACATTGTCAACAAAATTACAATCATTGTGAATCTCCTGAAAACACACACAGGGTTCCCACTCTTTTTCAGCTATCATTTTCCAGGACTTTTCCAGGACATTTTCAATTTCACAACAATGGGAATAAAAGACTGGGATCACGCCCTAAAGTAATATATTGCTCTCTAAGTCTTTAAAAGGCGTAGCTACAGTTTATTGCCATGACTTAACTATAAAATCAGTTTTTAATATGAGCTCTTAATCATACATTATGACTATAGAAGCTTGTTTCCGCTAACAGAATAAAAAATATAAAAAGGTAATTGCGACTAACTTTTTATCTCGCTATTCAGACTTTTTATTCTCGTAATTGCAAGTTTACATAATTGTGATTTAATAATCGCAATTGAAAGATATAAAGTCAGAATTGCGTGATATAAACTCACAATTCTGACGTTTTCTCACAATTGCGAGTTTATATCTCACAATTCTAAGAAAAGAAGAATTGCAAGATATAAACTCTCAAATGCCAGAAAAAGTCTTAATTGCACGAAAAAAGGTCAGGACTGCATGATATAAACATTCTGACTTTTTTTCTCGCAATTCTGACTTTTATAAATCAAAATTATGTAAACATAAAAATGTTGAATTGTGAGATAAAAAGTTACAATTAGGCTACCTTTTTTATTTATTATTCAGTGGCGGAAACAAGATTCCATAGTTTATTGCCATGACTTAACTATAAAATCAGTTTTTAATATGAACTCTTAATCATACATTATGACAAAGTGTTCTCGTTTCCAGTGTCAATCATTGGAAATATTTTAAAGGATTAGTCCACTTTTAAATAAAATTTTCCTGATAATTTACTCACCCCTATGTCATCCAAGATGTTCATGTCTTTCTTTCTTCAGTCGAAAAGAAATTAAAGTTTTTGATAAAAACATTCCAGGATTATTCTCCATATAGTGGACTTCAATGGCCTCCAAACGTTTGAAGGTCAAAATTACAGTTTCATTGCAGCTTCAAAGCGTTCTACACGATCCCAGACGAGGAATAAGGGTCTTATCTAGAAAAACCATTGCTCATTTTCTAAAAAAAATAATAATTATATACGTTTTAACCATAAATGCTCATCTTGCGGTGCGTTCCAAACAGGATATATCACCCTGCGAAGGGTACTTCGGAGTGAAAACAATCATGGCCGCCATATTGAAGGGTCGTTCCAAACCGAAGTGCTCAAAACTGGCCACTTCAAAGGGCCCTTCGCAATGAAGGATTTCGAAGGGTACAACTGATGGACACTTCGGGCCCCCAAGATCCTTTGCACAGGGAAGTTGTTAGACGTCACAGAATGGGTACAGGTCAGGAGGTTGATTTTATCTATAAATGTATGTATAGTATTTTTCTATACTACAGTAATATTTATACGAGTTAGATTTGGTACATTATTATGGTCAAAATTATATTGTACTTCAACAAAAATACTTAACAGCGTGTTCTATTGTTGGGGTGGGAAATAACTGTGACAAATTGGAAATGTGTTTCCCTGTTGTCTTGTATAATTAAAAACAATAAACACATTGTTCAAAAAAAAAAAAAAAAAACTTAGCTACTTATCAGTACATTTTAAACATTTCAAATACATAGACACAATATACATTATATTTAACGTAAATAAATAAATAAACTAACGTTAAACAAAATGTGTGTTTTTGGGGGGGTTAACTTGCCTACAAAATTTGCGACTAAGGCACTTCCTTGATTCTCTCATTGAGATGACGCAGAAGTGCATTCCAAAAGAAGAGTTTTTTTGACCCCTACACCCTTCATCCCTTCGAAGCTCTCACTCCGAAGGGTAAACCCTTTTAAGGGATTAGGGCATAGGGATGAACCTTTCCGAATGGAACGCAGTGCCAAACTAGCTCTCTTCTTCTTCTCTATTAGAATTCCAGCAGTGTATATACTGCTAAGTGTATTGCTGCCCTCAACAGGTCAAAGTTTGAACTAATTGTTATATACTATTGAACTAGCATATTGTATATGAACATTTAGTTCAAACTTTGACCCGAGGAGGGCAGTAATACACTTAGCAGTGTCTACACTGCTGGAATTCAAATAGAGAAGAAGAAGAGAGCTAGTTCAAGATAAGCATTTATGGTTAAAATGTATACAATTTTTTACAAAATTTTTTAGAAAATGAGTGATGGTTTCTCTAGATTATTCCTCGTCTGGGATCGTGTAGAACGCTTTGAAGCTGCAATGAAACTGTAATTTTGACCTTCAACCGTTTGGGCTCCATTGATGTCCACTATATGGAGAAAAATCCTGGAATGTTTTCATCAAAAACCTTAATTTCTTTTCGACTGAAGAAAGAAGGACATGAACATCTTGGATGACATAGGGGTGAGTAAATTATCAGGAAATTTTTATTTGAAAGTAAACTAATCCTTTAATGTTTTGTTTTACTATTTAAAAAATAAAAATATTAGTCAATGAAAAACAAAGAAATCCATAACACGTAATAATATATGTGGCAGGTCTATTAGTCTTCATTTACACTCTCAATATGTCTGTTAATAAAGCCTATGAAGCCTTCTTGTATTTTACTACAATTCAGTATGTGATTCCTAAGTGGGGGTAATTTTTTAGGATTCTTTTCCTAACCTAAGTCTCTGAGATCCTAACACCTTGCACTTCTGGATACTCCAGGTAGGTTGTAGTTGTGGAAAATGGGGGCACTGGAGACTAAAGGGTTCCTGATGGTTTCACACTTAATTCTTTTGCGGTTAACATGTGTCTTTCTCCAGCTGTTTTTGTCTGACTCTGCTGACCCAATGAGTCTTTTGCTGTCCAATGGTCATGCTTTAACTTTGCCATTTCTAGTATTGCATTAGTATTGCATCCTTCTCATGAGCATTTAATAATTTTTGACTTTTCAGTCTGAGTTAAATCTCTTTTTTGGCTCATTTTGCCTGTAAAAGAAAACCTGCCTAATAATTCTGCACACCTGAATAGAAGGCATTTTTCACTTCCAGCCTTTATGAACAATTATATTTATAAAATATAAAATACAAAATTAATAGTAGTTATTAAGATTGATTGGTTTGGAATTGGTAAAATGTGCTTGGAAAAAAATATGATCAGAAAATCAACTTGCATAATAATTGTGCATGCAGTGTAGTTAGTAAGTGTAACACAGTTCGTATATGCGGGAAGAAGGAGGCGGGAACCGGCGAACATTCAACAAACTTTAATATAAAATAAACAACAGAACAAAACGAAAGTAATGCCGGCAGACCCTCGCGGACGTCTGCCGGCCACACAAACATAATAAAACATAAAATAATATCCAGGCCTAGTCCTCTCTCATCCTTCACTGTCGTCGCTCCTCCTTTTATGCCCCCGGAGCTCCTCCGTGAGAGACTCGAGGCCGGTGCGCCTCCCAGGTGTAGCTCGTTACCTCTCGCGCCACCGGCCTCGCGCCGTTCCCTCACGGCTCTCGCCCGCCCTGGTCGCCACATACCCCCATCGCCCCTCGCAGGCCGGGGGGTACTCCCGCGACTGCGCTTACTCCCCCCGGGGCCTGTCTCGGCGGCCGCAGCACCTGGGGGTAAGGACAGACGAGACGAGAGAAAGGAGACGGAAGCAAGGGGAGCGACAGGACGAGAGAGGGGAGAGAGGAAAAAGAAAAAAAAATTCTGGGTCCGGTTCCCAGACACACTGCCGCTCGGTCCTCAGCCTGCCGAGAGGCTTTTCCTCGCGGAGCCATGCGATGGCACTGGACGCTCGGTGGACGGCCCGATCCTCGACCGCCTCCTGGCGGCCGGCGATGGCTCCTCCGGTTGAGGGCAGCCGGCAGCGAGTCCACCGTCCCCTGCTCCTCCCCTTCATGGCGGACGGTAGCAGGCTTCGGCCCACGGCAGACGACGGCACTCCTCCGCTCCCTCCAGGACGGCACCACCCCACCTCGTCCCCAGGAGCATGGCATCCGGGTCTCCGTCCCACCTTTCACCAGGCTCCAGTACCACCGCCTCGGGCAGCCTCTCGCGGTCTTCACTTCTGCGCTGCCCGAACTCCGCAGCACCGCGATCCCCCTCAGCAGTGAGGGCTCTCCGACAGCATGTCCCTCCTTCCTCCCGGGTTTCGGCACCAATGTAACACAGTTGGTATATACGGGAAGAAGGAGGCGGGAACCGGCGAAAGTAATGCCGGCAGACCCTCGCGGACGTCTGCCGGCCACACAAACATAAAATAATATCCAGGCCTGGTCCTCTCTCGTCCTTCACTGTCGTCGCTCCTCCTTTTATGCCCACGGAGCTCCTCCGTGAGAGACTCGAGGCCGGTGCGCCTCCCAGTTGTAGCTTGTTACCTCTCGCGCCACCGGCCTCACGCCGTTCCCTCACGGCTCTCGCCCGCCCTGGTCGCCACAGTAAGTTACTGAATTAGGTAGCTGGTTACCAGTTAACATTCGCTGCATGCATTTGAGAAGTTAATAACATTAGCTAACTGCTGCAAGTGGCAACACAAATCATCATCACTGAAAATACTACTCCCACGTGTCAAAACATCGCACTTTCTGCAACTAATGATTATTGTTTTGGGCCAGTGATAAAATCTTTGTTCTTGACTAAAGAAAAACCGAAGAACTTTAAAAAAAATAACAATTGACAATGAGATTTTCCAGGACATTTTACATTTTCTCTAATTTTCCATGTTTTTTCCAGGACTGGAAAATTTGTCATCAATTTTCCAGGTTTTCAAGGTTTTCCAGGACAAGTGGGAACCATGACACAATAGTGGCATTTCGTTCCTGGATGAACACAGTCACTTGTGTCATTCCTGAATGAAGCCACATTTTTGAATCAATCAGTTGAATGATTGATTCAGTGACTCCCTCATGTAGACTGTCACTTCTTTTGTTCCTGAATGAAATCATCATAAGTATAAGACTAACATGTTTCTGACTGAAACCTGCAAACACAGTCAAGTGGAGTTGACCAATTTTAACTTCTTGTTTATTATACTGTTGTAAAAGCAGTATCACAGTCGCAATAGTACTGAAAGCACATAGTAAGTCACATGTAGATATTCAGAACCACAGCCCTCTTGCTCGTGTGATACTGCTTGATTGCAAGAAAAGGGCTGATACAATAAATGTAAAGGTGTTATTAGCATTTCTTCTGGAAAAAAAGAGAAAAAAAAAATCAAGTGAACACCTGTGCACAGTGATGAAGATTCTTAGAAGTTTTGAAGAGTCATTGAAGACTCGTGATAAAGAGAAGAGCCATCTGCTTTGCCGTTTACACAGCACTGATAGTGAAAACCATGTAATAATTCATATTCATGAATTTGAGACAATCATTCAATTCCCTTGCTGCAACATGACCAAAAGGAAATCTGGGGCAAGCACCCATGATTAGATGTGGCACAGAAGGAGGCTCTCAGCTAAATGCTGCTTGAAGGTGTTGGTTTCAGAAGAACACTGATGAAAAATAATGGTGCCATTGTTCTCTGATATTGCACCTTGCTATTAGATTTACCTGATATGAGAGCGTGGAGTGTGTAGAGGGGGAAGGTTGATCTCTTTAGGTAATTAGGTTTGCCTGGGTATTATTGCTGCAGATCCGAGCCTAGAGGGGTGGTTGCTTGGTTGCTAATCATTTGAAGCCTTGGCTGGAACTGAAGATGTTTGGTTGCACAGAGGAAGCTGCCCGGCCTTTGGTTAAGCTTGTTAAAGAGGGGGCAGGGAGGTTACCTTTATTGAAGGGAAGAGAGCAAAAGAGATTAAGTGAGGGCAATAAATATGATGACTTAACCACATTGCACATCTCTCACAGGTATAATGGTCCCTGCCGTGCCAACTGTGATTCAATTACTTTATAATCTAGTGAACAGTGTATGTGACATGACAGGTTGGTTATTACCTTCTCCGCAAAGCCTGGTATTTGTATTTGTCTGTGTGTCAGATTTTTTTCTGGGATAGGATATTTGTGATGATGTATGTCTACACGAGCAGGATGTTATGATACAAGCACTTAAGAATACATTTTAAAGCTCTGGCTTGTTTGTAAGCTGCCGAACAGCAAGAAAGGTTGATAGATACAGAGTTATGTCTGCTTCTATACATAGAAATTAGTTTGAGAACCTGGACTGTCATTGGGGATTTTTAGCATCAATACGGATCTCACCATCGGACAGCCAACGCAAGGCAGATTGTGATACTGTATGTGTTCAATTCTTCCTTCCAATATGAATGTGAATAGTTAGAAATGCAGCAGCCAGCTGAATAACCAATGGTCTAAAAGCATTTGGGAAGCAATTTTCAGAGCTTTTCAAAAGGCATTCGGAAAGTTCAAAGATACGATTCCCTGTCTGCGACTTTGGGGAAAACAGACTGGTGAGGTGCCAGTGAGGTGCTGCAGAAGTCATACGTGCTTTTTATCATCACGCAGACACAATCCCAAACCCTGCCGTCTCAACCCAGTTATAATCACCATAGGCGACATCTTAAGGTGTTGGGAGCAGACGTTCCTCTTCAAAGACAGTGCTACGACACGAACAATAATGCCAAGATAATCAGTCCTCTCATTATGCAGTGAAGTGGCTTATTTCACCACGGTTTGAAGTGAGAAAGAGCCAAAAGCAGTCATCTTCAGATCCCAAAAGCAGACAATGTTGTAGTTTCTACTTTATGTTAAAAATCACTTCTTAAATATCTTTAATTCCAGAAGTTTTACTTTATTGCAATAAAGGAGCAGCTAGGAGACCTAGGACAGCCTCAGAGACAGCTGCTGAATTTCTGTCCAGGTCTCCTTATATATTCAGGCACATGCCCTTTGCCATACATTCTATAGATATTATTGGATATGTCCTTTTACAGTCTTCAGCGTGGAATTTTCCATAGTGTACAGCAAGCCTTTTCTTGGAAACACATGTTCAGACGTATTGCTATCATGTTCTTAGTACAGCGTGTTCAGCCCTACACACATGTGAGTTTATGATTTTAATGGTAGAATAAAGCACATCATATTTACTATAATATACTAACTTTTCACCATAAAAATACTTCTTCAACGGTTGACACAGCTCATTATACAGCTATTTGAAAACACGTCACAGAGTGAGACGGGTCACCCTTTCTGCCGCTCAGGTCATTAATGACACTCTAAAATAAGGTCGAAGAAAGAAGGCAATTTCGAAACACTTGACATGGACTCCCGATTCTCTCAGCATAAGAAACAGGTTGCTTGTCTTGAATCAACAAACCCAGCGGTTTGAAACGTACAGTATTACATCTCATTATGTCCCATTCCTGCTACGATTGTCATCTTGCACGGGGGCACCCCACTTAGTTTTGAATCATTATGTCTTGGTATGCTGCCTTACAGACAGCCGAACTAAGAGCTCTGCTATGAGACCGTGGAATATTTCACTTTCTGACCTACCCAAATCCAACCTTTCCTCTTATGTTCAGCAGACATCAAATTTCACATTGGGTCTCTCCATTTTGCTCAGTGAATGAAAAACAGAAACAGTTCTAATAGGCTTGAGAGGTCAGACTGCCATTTTATGTCACATTCTGTCAGCGGCTTCAAAATGATGTTAGTTGTGAGAAGGTCAGAGTGAGTGGCTCTCTAAGGGCACGTTTCAAATGTGATGGTGGATATGGGAGCTCTTAGAAATGTGCGGTTTCAAAAAAAGGTTAGGTTTGGTGTATAACAAAAACAGCGCAGAGCAACTAAAATGGCATCATCATCAATAACATGAAAATATGACAAAGAAAAAAAAAACAACAGAAAGAAAAAGAAGTAGTACTGTTACTTATTTGAAAAGAAAGACATACAGCAAATTTTGGTAGCAAATTTTATGATAAAAGTACTTTCATGTGTCAGCTGTAGGGCAGATGCATTACTTTATTAGCGCCTCTCAGTAGTTCTAGTGTTGTTGTTGTTAAAAAAAGTTTAAGTAGTAAAACCGAAGTACTCGAAGTACTAAAATTACTAAAACTGAAATAGAAATACACAGGAGAATTATTAGGCAAGTTTATTTTCTGATCATATTTTTTTCCAAGCACATTTTACCAATTCCACACTACATCAATCTTAATAACTACTATTAATTTTAGATTTAATCATTTATAAGTGTTATATAATTGTTCATGAAGGCTGGAAATGAAAAACGCCCTATATTCAGGTGTGCATAATTATTAGGCAGGTTTTCTTTTACAGGCTAAATGAGCCAGAAAAGAGATTTAACTGAGACTGAAAACTTAAAAATGATTAAATGCTCATGAGAAGGATGCAATACTTATGCAATACTAGAAATTGCAAAGTTAAGGCATGACCAATGAACAGCAAAACACGCATTGGGTCAGAACAATGCAGGTGGAGAAGAAAATACACGTTAACTGCAAAAAAATTAAGGTGAAGAATTAAGTGTGAAACCATCAGGAACCCTTTAGTCTCCAGCGCCACAATTTTACAGAACTGTGTCCTATCTTGAGTCTCCAGAAGTGCAAGGTGTCAGGATCTCTGAGACTTAGGTTAGGTAAAGAATTCTAAAAAAATGACCCCCATAAAATAAGAATCACAAGCTGAAGTGTTGTAAAATATATAGGCTTTAAAGACAGACAGATTGAGAGTGACTCTTGAAGGACCAGCACCACATGCACACCTGTATATAAAATGCGTTTTCATTTCCAGCCTTCATGAACAATTATATATCACTCATAAATGATTAAATACAAAATTAATAGTAGTTATTAAGATTGATGTGGTTTGGAATTGGTAAAATATGCTTGGGAAAAAAATATGATCAGAATATCAACTTGCCTAGTAATTCTGCACACGATGTAAAGCTAAATAGAAATATTAAAAAAAAAAAAAACTAATAAAAATGACTTTGCAAAAAAATTTAAATGAAAATATCAAAATAAAAGTTAATAAAAGTAATATTTAGTTGTAAATATTAAATACTATAGTCAATAAATACTAAAATAATACTCAATGCTTTAAAATATATAATCATGACCTGTACTATCTCTAATAAAAACTACATGCTTGAAATGTAATTGTACAAAGTATTTTATCCTTAGCAAGCTAAAAAGGCAGTTGGTTAAAAGAGCTCTTTAAACCAAAAGTGCGATGCGGGGGAGAGAAGGAAAAAACTAATTACTTTGTTTCTTTGTCACCCCCTCTCTCCACTAATATGAGTTCACTTCTAAAGAAAAACACATTTTTGTGATATAATTGGTATTTTGCCACCTGCCATTTCAAATTCTTTCTCAAACCACTTCACTTAAGGTTTTAACAGGAGTTAGGTTTGCAACAATCATCCCTGTGTCCAATTATAATTTTCATATTATTTGAGGGAAAAAAGCATATGGATTGGCAGATAATGAGAATAATATATCCATGAAATAAACTAAAGTGTGAAGTAACTTTATGGCTAAAGATATAAATCCACAGACTTTCCAGGGGAGAGGTGGATTCATTTCTTTTAATGTTTACAAGAAAAGCTGTATTTCTGTACTGTCCTTGCATGTGTTATTTCTTGTCCTTTAAATATTATTTTTGGAATAAAAAAAAAAGGAGTAAGCAAGCAAATACATACTTACCATCTTAAAATTTCAAAGCATGTTGATTACACGATTGGATAGAATAACATGCCATTTATTTTGCTGTGCACTGTGAAAATTAAGCCTGTAACATTCCCAGTCAAGATCACGATCCCATTAAATCAAATGATAAGCACCATTTTCCTTCCTGTGTTGACATGAAAAAAGTATAATGTAGCAAAGACTGTGAATTTGGCAATGTTTAGAAGCACACTAGCATATATAGATGGCATATAAAAGTCGCAAAACTCTCATTTTGATTTTATGGGGTCTTTAAGGCTTTGAAAATGTCACCCATAATCTAGGTTTTAACTGCCAGAGTCTTTGTTGACCTGTACTGAAAAAGAATAACCGTCTCTTACTGGGCAACATAATACTTTGCAATTTGCGACTTGATGCTTTGTTGAATAATTCGATTTCTGTTGATGCCGTCTGCAAACACAAGCTACTTCAAATGTATGCACTGTTAGAGCTGCTTTACCTTTGGCTGTTGAAAGAAGCATAAAGAAAAACAGAATTGTGAGAAATGAGGGTACAGAAAGAGCAGCAAGAAAACCACATCACCAAGATTGTATGGCAGGGCAGAACATTGGTCTTGAAAACAAATTATGAAGAGGGATATGGGGAGGGGGTGGCAGAAATATCACCAATGTTTCCCATGCGCTCCATGTTTCTCTCCTTAGGACAGATATCTTATGGGCTTACAGCACAGAAAATATGAAAAAAAAGACAAAACAAAAAGCCACCGAGAACTGATGAGAGAAAGGAATGACATAATAAAGTAAATCTATTAAAAAGCCATCTGAACATTAATAAATGTAATGATTTGATTATAACACGCTATCCCAGCCCCAGCGGCACAGGCTAAAGTGGATTTTTATTTTTATGCTCCTCTATCAATAGAGGACATGAAAAAGAACATGAGAGTGCAGAGGAAAACGAAACATAAAAACTATTGCT
Source organism: Anabarilius grahami (assembly GCA_003731715.1). Taxonomy (NCBI): domain Eukaryota; kingdom Metazoa; phylum Chordata; class Actinopteri; order Cypriniformes; family Xenocyprididae; genus Anabarilius; species Anabarilius grahami. The sequence goes on along the minus strand of RJVU01018281.1, from coordinate 7,894,263 downwards.
GTTTCCTCCCCTCCCTCTGTTAATGGGATTTTCTCCCCTTCGCTGATGCGACTGAGGTAGGAACATTATTTGTCAAGGGAAGCGATGTGGAGATGGGACAAAGTGCAACCAGCATTGCTTTGGCTTTACCTTCCTCTCCATCTACCATTTCTAGTGTTCCTCCTCTTAAGAGAGCACTTCGGAGACCTCAGATTCATGAACCCCATTAGAGGTACAGCTATCAAGTGATTTAGTGGCAAACTGTCCACAGTGTGAAGAGACTGTATTGCACACTTTAGGCCTGCCCTCGTGCTCCTGCCCCCAACATATGGCCACTCATCTTCAATAACCCAAGAGATAAAAGCAATATTTCCAAACCAGTCCTACCAGGAAAATAAATATGGCACCTTGGGGAAACCAACACTGCCACATTCTCCCTGCCCTAAAGCGTCCCATGTGTAAGGTCTGATTAAATTCAGACAGGTGTACATTGTGTAACAATGTTCATTGGTTTTCTTAAGCAAAGATGACACAAGTTTACTTATGTGCAGTAGCATATTTATGGAAGCTTGGTTGTGTCATGGATAAAAAAAAAAAAAAAAAAAAATTGCAATTGCAAGTTAATTGTGATATTTAAACTCGCAATTGCAAGAAAAAGTCAGAATTGTGAGCTAAAAAGTCGCAATTACCTTTTATTTTTTATTCCGTGGCAGAAACAAGCTTCCATACATACAAGTATAATAATTAAATGCAATTAATCTAATAACATTTTGTAGTAAACCTGTTTGAGAAAAGTAAACATTATATGGAGTATGTATGTACAGTATTTATACAGTTGAGTGCATAGATTTGCATACACCTTAAGTATAAGATGTATTTGTTATTTAAAGTATTTGTTTATTATTAAAAGACAAGTCACAAAAATTGCATTTTTAGTATTGTCTGATTACACTATCCTTTATTAAAACTGTTAATTATTATTTTGTCTTGTGGGAAAAATGTAGCTCCTTAAGTGAAATAGAAATTAAAGTCTCTTATGCTCACCAAGGCTTCAGAAATCATTTTAAAATGCTGATTTGGTGCTTAAACACATTCTTATTGTTACCTGTGGCTGTTATAGAGATGAGGCGTTCACGGATATCCACAAAAGATGGGTATTTATTAACAATGAAGGAGATCAACAAAACCAAACACATATAGTTAACATTAAGAACAGACAAGGAGTGCAGGGAGTGAGTCCATTATAAAGGGTGTGCAGATGATGAAGTCCAGGTGCAGGTGAAGAGTGATGATGGGGAGATGACGAGGAAGTGAGTACGGACGGGAACGGAGGTCTCCAGGGTGGGTCTAGGAGTTCAGGCAGCTATGGCGGGTCAGGGGCCGTGGGCGGGTAAATGGCCCCCCCAAAATTTTCTTGGGGAAATCCCTGGTGGTAGGAAGGGATTCGTGGGCTGGCTCATGTTGGTGCTCGTGGAAGGCCGGAGCGGGCTCGTGGAAGGCCGGAGTGGGCTCGTGGAAGGCCGGAGCGGGCTCGAGGAAGGCCGGAGCGGGCTCGAGGAAGGCCGGAGCGGGCTTCACAGGAGGCTCAGGTGAGGTAGCGACCCCTCTCTTGGGCCGCCTGGACCTCTTGGAGAACTTTGTTTTGGACGGCTTTGGCTGAGGGTTAGACATGGCCATAGGGGAATGCCCACTGGAGCGGTAGGTGGAGGAAACTGGCAGCTGGTGAACTGGCCAGGCCACCTGTGTTTCCGAGAGGGCTGGATGAGGAGAATATGACTCTTTTTGAACCTCTTCAATTTTGAACTCGGAACCATTAAGAAAGAGAATCAGATTAATAGAATCGACTAGGGAAAAGAGGCCTTCAGGTTCAATATATCGAATCGTCTCCTGTTTTTTGAGGGGTCTGGACGAAGGATCGCATCCGGCCAGCTCACCTTACAAGAAAGCTCGGCGAATTCCTCCACATACTTCTCCAGCGGGCGGGCGGCCGTCCTGTCTGGCAGTCCAGAGGCGGTCCTCCACAGAGAGTTTGTGTCCGCGGCTTCTTGAGGGCACAGGAACCAAGAAGATAACCATTTCGCTTGTGGATGTCCTGCGGTTTAGGTCTGTTCTTCTGTTACGTGTGGCTGTTGTAGAGATGAGGCGTTAACGGATATCCACAAAAGATGGGTATTTATTAACAATGAAGGAGATCAACAACACCAAACACATATAGTTAACATTAAGAACAGACAAGGAGTGCAGGGAGTGAGTCCATTATAAAGGGTGTGCAGATGATGAAGTCCAGGTGCAGGTGAAGAGTGATGATGGGGAGATGACGAGGAAGTGAGTACAGGTGTGGAAACAGGAGGATCATGGGAAATGGAGTCTGGGAACAGAGGGAACTGTGACACTTATTACCATCAATGTAAAAAAAAAAGTAGCCTAATATTTTTGTGGAAACATTTATTTTGTGATAATTTTATTACAGGATTCTTTGAGGAATACAAAGTTCAAAAGATAAATGTATTTTAAATGTAAAGTTTTTGTCCCTTTGTTTTTGTTTTTGATTATCTCATATCACTTTTATTGCATCCTTGCTAAATTTTTCATTTTCATTTTTCTGTTCATTTCTGCTTGTCTGCATGAGAATCTTTTAAATTCAACATTATTCCCATTTTAGTTCTATAAGCATATTTCTGAGTGAAGTGAAGTGACATGTGGCCAAGTATGGTGACCCATACTCGGAATTTATGCTCTGCATTTAACCAATCCAAGTGCGCACACACACCGTGAACACACACCCGGAGCAGTAAATAAAACAAGTATTAATTTCTTCAAAAAAAAATTTACTGACCCGACTTTGAATGGTGCTATATCCTGTACCATTGTGATGGACTTGCCATCCATCCAGGGTGTATCCCTGCTTTCGTCCCGAGACACTGCGATAGACTCCAGAACCCCCACAAGCAGTTTGGAGAATGGATGGATGGATATACTGTAACAGGCAGAGGAGTATATGACTTTTGTTAAGTTCCCCTTCTGGATTTATAAATCAATGAGCCTTCAAGAAGATCTTGCACCATTATTTACTGATAAAAACAGCAGTATGCCTCACTGTTGTGTGCCTGCTCATCATAGTTAACAGGCTAGCAAAACACAAAATCCATACAGAACACAATCAGTTCCTCATTATAAGATGGTATCCATCAATCTTGCTGAACAAATTGCCTATATTTCGTGTTTAAAGTATTATTTTTCCTCATCAAAGTTAGCATGTGTATCCGTATGTGCATTTATATGATCCATTACCATACCTTTCTGCAAGGGAACCCCTGTTGGAGAAATGAATGGCACGGTCATGTCTCTTAGTGGACTTTCAACTGTCAGCCGTTTAGATCCTACAGGATCTTACAGGCATGCAGCTGTCATTTAAGCTCTGACAACCCAGATAGAAGCCCACGGACACGCTCCTGTTTTAGCATGGATTACGCGGATGAGGACCCCAAGGGCTGGAGTGATGGACACAGTGTAGCAGCAAGGCTGGGATCTGTGTGATGACAGTCTGTAATTAACACAGACATTTGAGTCTTAGGTAATGAGTGATAATAACAGAAGCAGACAAGCGTATGTTTGTGTAATTGTGAGATGGTGGCGGCTCCTGGCACAATGTCACAGTGTGTAAGTAGTGGGCCATAATTATGACCTGCGTTTCAATTATGCCTAAAGAGACGTGACTCTATTCCCAAACTGCTGATTACTTGCATGCTTGGCAATGATAATTTGGTAGATATAAAACTTTACAAAGGATCTGAAATTTCTGTGGCACTGGGGAAGTTACATCTTCCTTTTTCATTGCTATTATAGATCATTCACTGCAACAATGTAAGCAAACAGAAGTGTATTTGTGCTACCTTCGTCTCATGGAAGCCAGACTGACTGTGATTGCTGTGAAAGTCAAGAGACTCCTAAAAAATAAATACACAGAACACAAATTTTAGAGCGTGGTTTAGACAACCTCTGTATGGATTCCAAATTGGATTGTGTCCAATATGACTGGCACATGTCTAATATGTGATAGACATATCCCATCTTCCTCTCTGTCTGAGGAATACAAATGACAGCTGACATTGTGCAGTACAGGCTCTGTATTATTACATGAATGATGTTTCACTTTTATACCTTGATGGGATGTATGAAATTCCATGTAGATGAAAAAGCCAAAAAAAAAAAAAAATCTTAAATAAAAACAAAAACATGAATGAATGAGTGCATACATAAACCGAACTATTCTAAACTGATGATCATTTAATGAGACAATAGGCCTATCTGCCATTCTACCCGCTATGCTCTCTGTGAAGAACGTCAAAGGTTTCTATTTACAATGTGTTTTTGCAGCATTTAGCAATGTAGCCAATCACAGACATATCTGTTGAGCATGTGAACGCAATGGCCAACCAGATGTGTTTAAGTTAGTCAGAAGTTAGTCTGCATGGTCGCAAATCCTTTTATTATAACCAAAGTATAAACACATTATCAATAACAGATTCACTGCACAGTGTAGACAGCTTCATTTATTAAAATTTGAGTTTTCGCAAGAGTGCAGCTTTGTGTACCTCGCATTGTAATTGCAGTTTCAGTGATTATAATGGCAGAGATCTTTGCTCGCTTTCAGTATATAATATAGCCTATATTTTCCATGCTGCTAACATACACATTGTAGAGTTTCTGGATTGACAACTGTATTTAAATGTGCGATTGAATCCAACAGACAGTGATAACCACATAAATGGATGGAACAAAACAATCTGATACTCTAAGCCAGAGGTGTCCAAACTTGGTCCTGGAGGGCCACTGTCCTGCAAAGTTTATCTCCAACCCCAATTAAACACACCTGAACCAGCTAATCAAGGTCTAATTGGGCATACTAGAAACTTTCAGGCAGGTGTGTTGAGGCAAGTTGGAGCTAAACTCCACAGGATGGTGGCCCTCCAGGGCCGAGTTTGGAAATCCCTGCTCTAGGCTTATGTCAAATGATCTGTGCATTAAGTCTTAGAGTGTAAGTGCAAAATGACAGGGGTGGCGAATGACAGGGAACTGGAGGAGCCTGACAAGGGGACACACCAGTGGAGCTGACGCAGAGAGAAGCCAAGGCAGAGCCCTGATGGGTCTATTGGATGGAGCCAGGGGGCCGACCGACGGAGGACCAGGTGAAGACCCCAGAGAAACTAACAAGACGATGGCCCGGGGTGACATCGCCGGCTAAGAAGTCCAAGGCCATGCTGCTGGCTTGAGCAAATGAGGCGGAGATGGGTGCCTGGCAGAACAGGATGACACTAGAGGGTGTGAGGACAACGGAGGAGCCAGTGGGAAGAAGGAGCCTGATGGAGATGAAGGGGTGAAGGGCTGAGGCGCAGCCGGAAGTCCACTGTGAAACAAGGATGATGAGTGACCAAGGCAGAGCTTTAGAGACAAAGGAGCCCAGTGGAGCCCAAGTGATGGCAGACCATGGCGGAGCTGAGGGAGTGCAGAGCCAAGGCAGAGCCAAAGGGCTGACAGTCCAAGGTGGAGACATGAGCTTGAGGCCTGAGGTGTAGCCAGGGAATACACCTCATAGAGCCGTGCTGGTGGTGAAGGGGCCCGAGGCTGAGCTGGAGAGCTGGAGGGAGTCAGAAGCGTGGATAGAGCCAAGAAGTTGCGAGGCACCAGCGGGTCAGGTGAGTATGGATGAACGGACAAAGCCAGCAGAGAGAATGGTAATGCAGGGTGGCACAAGGTCATCCATGAAGTTATTAGGAGCAGATTGAGGAATCTGTTTTATCTCCTAATCTATGCACACATACTGTAATTTTAATATAATATATAGCCGAATGTCCAATAAAGCTGTTCTCATTTACATATTTTCTGTCAGACAACGGAACGAGTATGATATAGTGATGTTACCCAGCAATCCAAAAAGTAGCTAGATTTGTCTCTAGTCACGATTTTGAAAAGAAAGAAAGAAAGAAAGAGAAAAGTCACTACAGGGGTCTGAAAAGTTGCTAATCTAGTGGCAAAGTCTAAATTGGCAACACTGGAAACATTTCTTATTATTATCAACGTTGAAAACAGTTGTGCTATTTTTTTGTGGAAATGGTGATAATTTAAGGATTCTTTAAATATAAAGTTTAAAGCTTGATGATGCTTTTACGTTGCTTTTTGTCTTTTTATGAGCTTGACAGCCCCTTTCAGTGTGGAAAAAGAGCAGATCAGACATTCTGATAAATTAGTGTTGAGAAGAAAGTAAGAAATTCATAGGAGATAGGAATTACTTGAGGGTGAGTAAATGTTGACAGAATTTTCTATTTTTTTGTGAACTATCCCTTTAAAACATTAAGTAAAACATTCCTTTTTGTTCAGATTTAATCATTTCTTCATTCCCTCCTTTCCACACCTTTTCTTTTCCCAAGCAAAGGCGTTTATTCCTCACCTCGCCAGATGAGAAATATGCACTGATCCGCTCGTGTACATCCAATAACCACCTGAATCACCCGAGCCTGACTAACAACAATTCCCAAATTCTCCCTGGCAGGTTATTTATTTATTGCCAGATTTAGCAATAGAGTGGGCAAGAGATTACATCATCAGGCTGTGAGCGAACTGCACAAGCATTAAATTGGATTGAATCCTATTATTGAGTATATTTCTAACTTGGTTATTTGTTTTAACATTCCAGGGAAAAAAACTTAGAAGGACTTGCTCATATATGCTTGAAATTCAAAGCCAGCGGCACAGGGGAAGGTGGATTGGGAGGAACTCCATTTTTTGCTTTACAGGATTTTTAGTTAAAGCCTCTATAGTGTCACTAGAGACTACACACAATGCACATATTGATCATTCCTTAGTAACGTCACATGTATTCATTTTCAAACAAGTTGCGTCAGCCTTTACATATACACTCGTGTAATCACTGCTTGCTCCTCTGAGCCTTGTAAATGGCTATTCATTGTGTGTGGATACAAGGAGTAATTACATTATGGCAGTCGATTAACATCGGATTGATTCTACAGTGTAACTGCAGGACATCTTTGAACTAGATCTGAATAGAGAGAGGAATGCCTTAAGTGCATTTTAAAATTCAGCCATAATTACGCATATACTGCAAACTAATTAAGAAACTGTGAACTCCTTGCCCCTCATTTCATTCTTTGTGTGACTGGGAATCGTATTTCACATGTCCCACATGTCATTATACATTTCTCAGTTGCAAATGCCTGGTCACAGCTTTCTTCACAGAGCTAAAGAGAGAAAAGAGAAAAATTGGGGCCGCAACTTCAGCGGGAGAAAAAAATATCTCTGACTACTCACTATTTCAAAGTCATTATAGTAATAATCTAAAAAGTCCCATCCAGAGAGAAAAATATGGGCATTTTTATAATTCAATACATGTAATTTATGACTGCAGTAATCAGGGTGTATTTCCTCTGGGATGCCAGCGTATCGCCTGAAAGGAAACAAGAGTCATAAATGAAATCTCAGTTATTAAGCTCTTTTGTGACTACGATAACGGGCTTCAGAGAGCAACATCCTCAGCCATTAGACGAGATGTCTCTCACACCCAGCCGAGAGTTTTGAGCCACCACAGCTGTCAATGACAGTAACACACCCCTCCTCAGATGGAGGCAAGAAAAAAATGGGTGAAAATCAACAGCAACTTTACCCAAAGTGACACATGATGCCAGCAGTAACCTGCCTCGCTTTCACAAGATTACTGGTCTGTGAAGACTGTAAGCACTCTTCTGACAAGTGTTGGGGGGCGGGGGATGATATTGGATCCATCTGGCTTCCTGAGTTTTGGGAAGGCGATGACACCCTCTCATACATTTGTAGAAAAAAAAGTGTGCTGGAGAGTGTGTGTGTCATTTTCTTCTGTGCAGGTGCTGTGCACATCCAGAAACAGAGGACTCTGGAAGATACAAGAATATTTCTGTAGTTGTCATCTCCTTTGCATGTTATTTCATGAGAAAATATTCAAAATATTAAATACATTTTGTTGTGAAGACCATTATTTTTTAACACATTAAATTTACAAAGTATGTTTTTTAGCCTCAGAAATGATGGTACACTGAGACAGAATAGCTAGACTTGGGATAAAACGAATAAAATAAAAATCCATAAAAAAAAAAAAAAAAGGAAAACAAAAAATAAAAATTAATATTAATTTGATCTATGATGCGAATAAAATGTTTAAAGCATTAAAACCGTTAAAGCATTTAAGCTAAAACATGAGGGACTAAAAACTGACAAAGAGCTCACTGATGGAGGGAAAAAACAAAAAAAATACTACTTAAAACTACTTAAAACAGAAAACAATGTGTTAATGTAGCTAAATATGTTAGCCAACTATAGAATTTGTAACTTGGATTGTAGAATAATAATATATCAGTTAATAAATAATTTTATTTTTTATTTATTTTTAATATATATATAGTTGCAAGAAAAAGTATGTGAACCACTTGCAGAATCTGTGAAAATGCGCACAATTTTAACAAAATAAGAGAGATCATACAAAATGCATAATATTTTTATTTAGTACTGTCCTGAGGAAGATATTTTACATAAAAGATGTTTACATATAATCCATAAGACAAAAAAATTGCTGAATTTATTAAAATGACCCAGTTCAAAAGTTTGTGAACCATTGATTCTTAATACTGTGTGTGGTTACCTGGATGATCTACGACTGTTTTTTTGTTGTGTGATGGTTGTTCATGAGTCCCTTGTTTATTCTGAGCAGTTAAACTGAGCTCTGTTCGTCAGAAAAAATCTCCAGCTCCCCAAAATTCTTCAGTTTTCCACCATCTTTTGCATATTTGAACCCTTTACAACAGTGACTGAATGATTTTGAGGGAACTGAGGGACTCAAACACAACTAGGTTCAAACATTCACTGATGCTCCAGAAGGAAACACGATGCATTAAGAGTCGGGGGGTGAAAACTTTTGAACAGGATGAAGAGGTCCAAATTTTCTTATTTTCTTATTTCGCTTGAATATATATTTTTTTCATTTAGTACTGCCTTTCGGAAGCAACAGAAGATACTTGCATGTTTCCGGGAAGACAAATTAAATACAATTTACCTTGATCTTCAAATTCCAAATGTCTTTTCTTGCAAC
>RJVU01018281.1:7831368-7881323 GCA_003731715.1 Anabarilius grahami | reverse complement strand
AAAAAAAAAAAAAAAAAAAAAAAAAAAGAGTTAGTGAGTATTAAGACATGGGGTGAGAAAATATTAAGAAACTAAAGTTAAGATAAAGCAGTTAGAAAGAAAGGTTGTTCATATTTCCTCATTGATATGATAACAATAAATGGAAGCTTTTTAAACTTTCTTTCTTTCTTTACAAAGAAAGACTTCACAAAATAAAATAAAATGTCTTTTTAGGCCATTGCTCATGTTCTGTTGACGCGATCATTTCAAAGTTAGAAAAGATTTGCTGAAGTCTCCTGTTTGAACTTTCTAGAACTTCCTAAATGCCATGCTGAGATGATGCAGTGTTGTGCTGAGACATATATTTTGTGACGAAAGTGCAGGTTTGCAGAATTCTCCTTCTTAAGAACGGTGTGGGGTTTGAGGGTGTCTTTACGCTGTTGATTTAACTCTCTTGAAAAGTAGACAGGGAGGAAAAGCTAGGAAGAGGGAGAGTTTGATGATGTTCTGTCAGTTAGATTAACTCACTATATTAAAGGAGCTGGGACGTGGGGAGTTCGGGCGTCAGCGTTGAGTACCCAGCAGTCTCTGGGCCCCAAAAGCACAGCCTCTTCTAAAAAGCCTTCCTGCTTTACCCCTTGTTATTTCCCCCATTAGTGAAATCTCCCAGGATGCACTAGAACATTTGTCTCCATTAACAATTTAGGTTACAGGAGGGCTGGGCTTTGTGCGTGCTGCGGGAGAAAACTTTTCTCCAGCTTTTACTGATCCAATTACAGCCTTAATGCTTGTTCTTTGAGGATGGCAAGAAGAAAGCCCAACTGTATGCTTTCCCCCAATGCAACTGTGTGAAAATATACTGGCTTTTGCTCAGAACTGACCAGTTCATTTTCGCCAATGATTCAGATGTTTTTTTCTCCTACATTTTTATTACACAAATAGTAAACTAGAAATAATATTTCATTCACATTTACATGTTTTGACTTACTGTAAAAGAAAAAAAAAATCTAAAAAAAAAAACAATATGTATTGAGAATGTGTATACACTGTGGTACATATATGATATCCATAAACTTACACTCCATTAGATTATATTTGCAGCCCCCCACCATCATGGCAGATTGCTTGCTTCTCTCCTCACTTTCCATTTTCAATGTTGTTGGCAGTGGTGTCTGAAATAATAACAATAACAGCTCTAATGGAAATGAAGAGGTTGCTGTCCACTGCACAAGTGCAAAGACTTTGGAAATAACCTGGACTTTCAGATCCAGGAAGGAAAGAAGGAAGAAAGAAGTAATGCAATTGGTTTCATGAACTAACAATGTACAATACTTTTACAACACTTATTAATTTAGATTAATACTAATTTATAAATATTGTTCATTGTTAATCCATGTTTGTTTATTATACTTTAAATGGTATTTTATACAACTTGAAATGTTCAAATACGTAGAACATTAACATAGGCCAAGATTAATAAATTCTGTAAAGTTATTTACTGTTATTTTATGTTAACTCTTTCATTAACTAATGTTAAAGGGTTAATTACTCATTAATTACTCACCCCCAAAATACTTTTGTTCATCTTCGGAACAAAAGTGGAGATATTTTTGATGAAATCTGAGAGGTATTTGACACATCCATAGAGAGCAATTTAACCACCACTTTCAAGGTCCAGAAAGGTACTGAAGACATTGTTAAAATAGTCCACGTGACTACAGTGGTTCAACCTTAACACTCTGGAGTCTGAGGTATCGCCGGCAATACCACCTCGGTTTTTTTCTTACCAGTGTGAAAGAGACTCAAAATACTCCGTCAATGTTGCACATACAATTAAGGGTTATACACCATTTTAATCTGTTGAATATCTTCTTTTATTTTTGTACACTCAGAGTAAAAACAAAATGTTGTGCTTTTTGTAAAATAAAGAAAACTAACATAATGCGTGATCTGTCGTCTCCCTCTGAACAAAGCCCAATCTGATAGTTCTCAGAAAATGAACTGTAACTTAGTGAATACTAATCACAAAAAAATGAGACTTATGTCTAAAAAAACATTGAAATGTCAGGTTTTAAATCGTGTAAGTCAAATCGAAAACAAATATTCTCTGTTTATGTAATCTGTATGAAAAGAGACACATGTCAGACCTCCGTGATTCAGCTCATTATCCGCTAATGCGGCCACGCCCACGGAGCCAGCGCTATTCAGACGCAAATTCTGAGGCAATACATGTATACATCATCTCAATCGTGTATTTATTGTCTTCAAAAATGTTTTGCATAGCCATTGTTAGCGATCTCTGGAAGCCTCTGTTAGTTCGGTTAGTTCCTGGATTGTCACATGGCTTTTTCTTCTTTAGAAGGCATTTGTGGACTAAATGTGCACAGAGCGCCCCCCGGCTGCAAGTATGAATTGAAAACACAGTATCCAGCGCTCATAGTGATGATAAATATTGAATAAATATTACTCCTCTGTATAGAAAATTGACAAAAACATATGAGAATCCATCAATATTTTTCCAAATGTGCATGCTTTTAAGCTAAAAGCCTATATGAAATGCCACAGAGGTAATATAATTGTTCAGACACTTTGCATCACAGAAATACATAATTTTTTAAAGTATATTATACATTGTAATAATATTTCACAGTATTGCTGTTTTTTTCTGTATGTTTGATATACATCATGATGAGCTTGAGACATGATCACAGAGGGTTTTTTCACAGCCTACCTGACTGAAAGGCCTCATTATTATGCAGCTCATTACAGCTCTTTATGCGATTCTTTTGTCTTCTCAGGTGAGAATCACCCATTATTCGTGATGATTCACGCCTCCACGCATAATGTGTTTCTTGACAAAAAAGTGTCTTACAACAACTAAATCAATATATTGTTTTATATGAACAAGTAGGTAGGATAATTTTTACATAATTTTGAAGCAAAAACTCTGGTCTACAACCTCCAATACCCAGAAGTCTTGTGAACACAGATTTAATATAATTTTTTTGGTCTTATTTCAGTGACTAATGTTTTTTGTTTTTCAATAACCATGCATAAACGTTATTCCTTCAAAAACACAAACATGTACATACATGTTCCTCACATATTATGGTAGCCTAGTTTGTGCTGAATACAGTGTAATGACACTTTTTCCATTAATATGTTTATGAACAACTGAAAAAAGCACAAATGTCAGGGCATGTCAAAACTTCTCCAGGCCCCAAATCAGCCTCAGACTCCAGACGGTTAATTTTATGAAGTAAAGAGAATACTCTTTGTGCGAAAAACAAAACAAAAATAACGACTTTATTCAACAATATCTTCTCTTCTGTGTCATTCTCCTATGCTGTTTACGTTCAGCGTGTTCAGCACGTCAGAACCTACATCTGGACCTTAAAAGTGGTGGTTAAATTGCTGTCTATGGAGGAGTCAGATACCTCTCGGATTTAATCAAAAATATCTTAATTAGTGTTCCGAAGATGAACAAAGGTCTTACATTTACATTTATGCATTTGGCAGACGCTTTTATCCAAAGCGACTTACATTGCATTATACTATACATTTGTATCGGAGTATGTGCAATCCCTGGGATCGAACACATTACCTTGGCATTGCTAGTGCCATGCTCTATCCACTGAGCTACAGGAATCTTACGGGTTTGGAACGACATGAGGGTGAGTAATTAATAACAGAAATTTCATTTTTGGGTGAACTAACCCTTTAACATATTGAACCTTATTGTAAAGTTCTTCCCATGTTTAAAATGACAATGAAAAACTACATGAACAAACCTGCCAAAAGTTAACAAGTTGTTAACTTTAAACTCATTATGTTTAATGGTTGTGAAGCTCTCAGTTACTCATGCTGTCTTCACAATGGGACAATCCTCCCTGTATTAAGAAAAAGAGTAACACATGCTGTCCAAATGCTGAAGTAAATTTTTTGCTTAGCAAAAAGCTTATATTTCCTTGAAAAATTCAAGATACTGTTGCCCATGAATGGCTCACCCACACTAAACCAGTCAATGTAAGACTGCTCTGAATATCCTCACTTAAATCATGCTTCTCTTGTGATTTGAGGCATATTTCACCAATGCAACAATCATAAAACCTTAAAATGCAAGATTGTATAGTTTGGCATAAAACCTCTCACCTAAAGTAAAATGATTTGAGGTACTGAGTTGTATATATATAACCCTGCCATTTGAATCTTAATGTTACAAACTTAAGGGAGCTGCATACTAGCAAACCGTCATAAGAGGGAATGTTTATGATGTGTTTTCTAGCCAAACAAGCATTGTTTATGTGAATGTGTACAGAATGTTGATTTTCTGGTTGTAGGACAGGAAAGTCTTTCTTCCTCCATCTTAATCTAATTAGTCTAATGGATGGGATGCTGGTCTGCCAGTGGTCCAAACTGAATCTCCATATGCCTTCAAAACTTCTCCTTAAACATGACTGAGTGCAGACCAAGCAATCGGGACTCCTGGGCAAAGACAACTAGACACCAGACCCTGCCATAGAAGCCTGCCAACCTGGCTCACCATCAGCTCCTCACTGGTCCAATTCAATAGGGCATACCAGCAATACCCTCCGTGTTCATCAGTGTCCCTTCTGGATAGGCAGATAGTGGCCCTGCCTGGCTTCTATGGTGACAAGAACCTTCAAGTGACGTGAATGCTCAGGCTTATTTTTGGGTTAAAAAAGTACAGCTGGACAAAAAATGTCTCTTGTGGCATGAAAATGTGCTGAGTTTCTGTTTGAATCTTCTTTCAGGTGAACTGTCACATGGAGTGTCAGACTCAGACAGCAAACCCACGGGCCATCTGATTCATATTGTGCACCAAAATGGCAGGAACTGGCTGAAATTGTCATTTTCAAACTGATAGGAAGTTGCAACAGTCTGTCTGGAAACAAAGTAATGTTTACAAGGTGCCGAATTGATGCAGTGAGTGATTTTGAGGCAGATGCCAGATTTACAGAATCAATCTGAGCTTCAGATGCAGTAAAATATTTATATATCTTTTTTTAATATTTTTTTTTAACATTTCAACTTTATCTTGCTTTAAAAAAGATATGTGCATGTGTTTTTTTTTAATCCTAAACTTTATCCTAAACTAAAGAAATTAGAAAAAATACAGTGGCAAGAAAAAGTATGTGAACCACTTGCAGAATCTGTGAAAATGTGAATAATTTTAATAAAATAAGAGGGATCATACAAAATGCATGTTATTTTCTATTTAGTACTGTCCTGAGTAAGATATTTTACATAAAAGATGTTTACATTTAGTTTACAAGACAAAACAATAACTGAATTTATTAAAATAACCCCATTCAAAAGTTTGTGAACCATTGATTCTCAATACTGTGTGTGGTTACCTGGATGATCTACGACTGTTTTTTTGTTTTGTGATGGTTGTTCATGAGTCCCTTGTTTGTCCTGAGCAGTTAAACTGAACTCTGTTCTTCAGAAAAATCCTCCAGGTCCTGCAGATTCTTTAGTTTTCAAGCATTTTTGCATATTTGAACCCTTTCCAGCAGTGACTGTATGATTTTGAGATCTGTCTTTTCACACTGAGGACAATTGAGGGACTCAAACTCAACTATTAAAAAAGGTTAAAACATTCACTGATGCTCCAGAAGTAAACAAAATGCATTAAGAGTCGGGGGGGTGAAAACTTTTGAACAGGATGAAGATGTCACCATTTTTCTTATTTTGTTTAAATATCGTTGTTTTTCATTTAGTACTGCCCTTCGGAAGCAACAGAAGATACTTGCATGTTTCCCGGAACAGTACAATTTAACTTGATATTTGAATTCAAAAGTTTTCACCCCCCGACTCTTAATGCATTGTGTTTCCTCATGTTGCATCAGTGAATGTTTGAACCTTTTTAATATTTGAGTTTGAGTTCCTCAATTGTCCTCATTGTGAAAAGACATCTCAAAATCATACAGTCACTGCTGGAAAGGGTTAAAATATGCAAAAAATGCTTGAAAACTGAAATTTCTGCAAGACCTGGAGGATTTTTCTGAAGAACAGAGCTAAGTTTAACTGCTCAGGACAAACAAGGGACTCATGAACAACCGTCACAAAACAAAAAAACAGTCGTGGATCATCCAGGTAACCACACACAGTATTGAGAACCAATGGTTCACATACTTATGAATGGGGACATTTTAATAAATTCAGCTATTTTTTTTTGTCTTGTGAACTAAATGCAAACATCTTTATGTAAAATATCTTACTCAGGACAGTACTAAATAAAAAATAACATGCATTTTGTATGATCTCTCTTATTTTATAAAAATTATTCACATTTTTACATATTCTGCAAGTGGTTCACATGCTTTTTCTTGCCACTGTAACTTACATTGCCCAATAATACAGTATGTTCCCTCCAAAAGTACTGGCAGTCATTTTCATGGGTAGCTATACATTTATCATTCATACCTCTGTGGCCAATAAACAGAAGCTAAATACTTTTGCTCCTGACTAGAGTAATGTAAACAGACAAAACCATTGAAAGTTTTTTACAACTGCCACTAGAGGGATGAATTACATATACAGTGAAAAGACAGCTTAAATGGCACCTACTGTACAAGTGAAACAAAAAGAATTTTTTAGAAAAAAAACAACAACAACAACATCATGAGGGTCCACCTGTCACTCATACAAAAATGCATGATTAAGATTATACAAATTCATACGAATTCACCACCAATTTGCCAAAATGAAATGCCATTAAAGTGTTGAAGTTTTCTGTTCAACTGTGCTGTTCTTGGCGAGAATAAGCAGGCCAAACAGGCCCAGACTTTACGCCGACAGTCAAAAGTCTGATTATGTGAGAACATTTTACTTGGGAAAATTGGTTTGTGCAACCATGGAAATACTTTATCATGTAATGACCCTTACTAGGGAATGCTGAAATACATAATCCATAGCGCACAGCGTTATCTGTGCTGCGCTGCTGTTAAACATATTAATAAAAGTGCACATGATAGTTCTGTCAAATTACTGAACGCTCTAAACAAATAATGCTGCTCAATGTATTTGTCATTTACAGCTGACAGTGGAACTGCATTAGTCATGCACATTTGTCCATAAAGCTCTCTCAACACAAAATAATTCATCAACACGTGTCACTCACAGTTATTGCCGAGGACAAACGTGCATGTGTGCATTTGTGTGCGTGTGAGGTCCTGATGAAGGCGTCTTCGGCTGCTAATCAAAAGTGGCAGGCCAAAGCAAGGGAACAGGAGCAAGAGGAGAAGAGTTTGATCAGTTTCTGCCAGCATCAATAACTTCAGACAGCTGCCTCCTCACCAATCACACACACACACACACTTTCACACATGCACTGAATTAGAAATGCATACACCTACACACAAACACAAGCATGCTAATTCTAGTGCTTATCACAGCAAAATGAAAGTGTTTGACAGCGCCTAACTATTCCTCTACTGAGCATGGCTGACCTTTAAACTCAGAGTGGGCAGATGAGAGGGTGGCTGCCTGTTCTCTGCTGGTTAGTCAATGATTGATCACTCGTTGTGGGTTGTGATGTGATCGCTTGCAATGACCAGGCATTTCAAGCTATTGCAACATGACAATTTCCTTAGTATGAATTCTGTGTGTTAGGCAAGAAGGCCAGTGTTAGACACACACTGCACAGAAGCACTTTTTTAATCACCATTTTTATTTTGGTTTCCTGTATGTACAGTGGGTATGGAAAGTATTCAGACCCCCTTAAATGTTTCACTCTTTGTTATATTGCAGCCATTTGCTAAAATCATTTAAGTTCATTTTTTTTCCTCATTAATGTACACACAGCACCCCATATTGACAGAAAAACACAGAATTGTTGACATTTTTGCAGATTTATTAAAAAAGAAAAACTGAAATATCACATGGTCCTAAGTATTCAGACCCTTTGCTGTGACACTCATATATTTAACTCAGGTGCTGTCCATTTCTTCTGATCATCCTTGAGATGGTTCTACACCTTCATTTGAGTCCAGCTGTGTTTGATTATACTGATTGGACTTGATTAGGAAAGCCACACACCTGTCTATATAAGACCTTACAGCTCACAGTGCATGTCAGAGCAAATGAGAATCATGAGGTCAAAGGAACTGCCTGAAGAGCTCAGAGACAGAATTGTGGCAAGGCACAGATCTGGCCAAGGTTACAAAAAAATTTCTGCTGCACTTAAGGTTCCTAAGAGCACAGTGGCCTCCATAATCCTTAAATGGAAGACGTTTGGGACGACCAGAACCCTTCCTAGAGCTGGCCGTCCGGCCAAACTGAGCTATCGGGGGAGAAGAGCCTTGGTGAGAGAGGTAAAGAAGAACCCAAAGATCACTGTGGCTGAGCTCCAGAGATGCAGTCGGGAGATGGGAGAAAGTTGTAGAAAGTCAACCATCACTGCAGCCCTCCACCAGTCGGGGCTTTATGGCAGAGTGGCCCGACGGAAGCCTCTCCTCAGTGCAAGACACATGAAAGCCCGCATGGAGTTTGCTAAAAAACACCTGAAGGACTCCAAGATGGTGAGAAATAAGATTCTCTGGTCTGATGAGACCAAGATAGAACTTTTTGGCCTTAATTCTAAGCGGTATGTGTGGAGAAAACCAGGCACTGCTCATCACCTGTCCAATACAGTCCCAACAGTGAAGCATGGTGGTGGCAGCATCATGCTGTGGGGGTGTTTTTCAGCTGCAGGGACAGGACGACTGGTTGCAATCGAGGGAAAGATGAATGCGGCCAAGTACAGGGATATCCTGGACGAAAACCTTCTCCAGAGTGCCCAGGACCTCAGACTGGGCCGAAGGTTTACCTTCCAACAAGACAATGACCCTAAGCACACAGCTAAAATAATGAAGGAGTGGCTTCACAACAACTCCGTGACTGTTCTTGAATGGCCCAGCCAGAGCCCTGACTTAAACCCAATTGAGCATCTCTGGAGAGACCTAAAAATGGCTGTCCACCAACGTTTACCATCCAACCTGACAGAACTGGAGAGGATCTGCAAGGAGGAATGGCAGAGGATCCCCAAATCCAGGTGTGAAAAACTTGTTGCATCTTTCCCAAAAGACTCATGGCTGTATTAGATCAAAAGGGTGCGTCTACTAAATACTGAGCAAAGGGTCTGAATACTTAGGACCATGTGATATTTCAGTTATTCTTTTTTTATAAATATGCAAAAATGTCAACAATTCTGTGTTTTTCTGTCAATATGGGGTGATGTGTGTACATTAATGAGGGAAAAAATGAACTTAAATGATTTTAGCAAATGGCTGCAATATAACAAAGAGTGAAAAATGTAAGGGGGTCTGAATACTTTCCATACCCACTGTGTATATATATATATATGACACATTTACTTGCAGACATGACATGTAATCAGCATGTTCCATGAGAGTTATGGACAGACAGTCACAGAGTGCCGCAAGCAAACAGCAGCCGCCATTTAAAGTTCCTCCTTAACCAAAACAATGAGCTTATGCTGCGCCATAACTGTAATTACAACCTTTATATTCTACCTGAAGCTGTTCACATCCTCAGACTCGGATTTATACGTTTCTCTGGCAACACTATCAACACCGAAAATAATCTGCAGCAGTCAGGCAGTACAAGTCCGAGCTGTGTAAGTTGTTTACGGGAGATAAAAAACCTCTCGGATTTCATCAAAAATATCTTAATTTGTGTTCCAAAGATGAACGAAGGACTTGTGGGTTTGGAACAGCATCAGGGTGAGTAAATAATGACAGAATATTCATTTTTGGGTGAACTAACCCTTTAATGTTGTCTCTCTTGATTATTTTAAAAAATAAAAATAAAATTAATGCTTTAATGGTGTACATCAATGGTATTCTCTCTCTTTAAACATTTTCTATAAAGTAATTGTATGTGAGTGTTAGTATTTTGAAAAGGAACATGAAAATGGTTCATATCAAAAGCTAAAGGAAAAAGGATAAAAGAAAATAAGAGCTCCGTCAACACTGGTCTCATCCTGGTGTTTTACTGTAATTGGACGATGTGATTTATTTAAAGGGATTCACAGCTTGAACTCTGGGTCACCAAACAACCGTAATAACAAAATAATAAACATTCAGTTGATTTTGCAGTGGCAAATCTAAGATTGTTACTTTAGAGTATTTGCTCTGCTGGAATCTGGATTGAATGATATCAAAGCAGCAGTCAGTGTTTTCGGTATGACTCAAAAAATTTCAAACTATTAATAAAAAAATAAAATCAATTGTAATACTGCTATCATATACTTTTATGGTACTTTTGCATGCTTCATGAAGCTTGCAAACTCCAGTCCTCATTCACGGTAATTCTATGGAAGAGAGCAACAAATTACATTCATATAAAGAAACGAATACAGGTTTGAAATGACATGAGTAAATAATCACTATTAAATAATCACCTTTTAGGCTTAAACATTTTTAGTAATGGTCTGGTTAGGAATATCACAGACCAAAAAAACATCATTTCTGGGATTTCCCAGCAAGATTTTTGTTTGGGCTGGCAAACTTTGATGGTGCACATTTGATAACCCAACTCAATCGGCAATGTTATTTGAATGACTGAAGAACAGGCCCACAAGAGACTTAAGACCAAAGCAAACCACAACAAAGAAACAAAACAAAGCACAACAATAGCCTGCGGGTGCCGTACCTCCACCATTCCAAGAAGTGCATGACACAATGTTCTCCGCCATCGATTTTAAAATAATCTTACATTCAACAAAAAGCCTCTGAAAATCAATTTCTCAGAAAAGAAAAAAACAGAAATTCCAAGAAAGAAATGTTATTCTCTAACCTGAAAAAAGAGCCCAAGTAATAATCTTAATGTCAAGTTGGTCACCTGTCTTTTTCCCTTCCCTCTGCAGATTTACAATGAGCATGATGAAAATGACATACGTTGCTCATGCACCCCTCCGTACAAAAGCAAGTTCATTATTATTCTGGCCTTGAGACTGAAATACATTTCAGCTGCTTTTATTGAGCCCGGAGCAGACCGTACGCTCCATCACTCAGCATGGGATGATTAGGGAATGCAGTGCTGCGGGAACACCAACCACCCTCCTCTCTCGCAATAACTGCACTGTACTATAGTACATGTGTCACAGGCCTAATGTACAGTCAAGGAAAAAGCATTTGAGAGAGAGAGAGAGAGGCACAGAGAGAAAGAGTCATTAAATTCTTGCTTTAAGCCTCTTTATAAGCTTTTAGATTCATACATTTACTTTATTACAATAAACGACTTATAAATGTGTGTCTGCACATAGGTGTAAATCATGTGCAGTATTCAGTCTCTGTCAATGGACTGAAAAAATTTACATAAATGTAGGCAATAAACTATATCCTGGTCTAATAAACCATTTTTTCCTCAGACAAGAAAAAAGTATCTAGAATACAACACTTAAGGGGGAAAAGGAAGGCTGGTTCTCTTAATAAAATGTGCATTGTATTTGCCACAATCTGAGGTAAAAAGTAAACAAACAGATAAAATATATCATACCTTACATTTTAATAGTTCTTTGGGGAAAATGTAGCAATTTAAAAGACAACAAGATTCCCTTTGCTAGAGGCTGGTTGTTATTAGCCAGGTTCTGTGCTGTCACCCCTGAGTGATGGGACTCCTTCTATCCCAGATTTGACAGGTCAATTATTCCCCCTCGCCTGAATTACAGTGTATAATATTGAAGCTATCACTGCAAGCGCAGCCAGAAACACCCAAAGGGCTGAAAATACGGCCATCTTCTAGATATTAGATTTTTGTCTCTCCAACTTCTTTAATCAAAGTTCAGAAGTTAATGCCTTTGCACTGCTTGTCTTATTTATTTATTTATTTATTATTTGTTCATTTATTTACTTTTGCAGGAAAAGTAAATAAAGGTTAAAATATATATTCTCAGAGTAACACTTTAATTTGTTAAGATTAGTTAATGCATTAAGTATCATGAATTAATAATTACAAATACCTTCACAACATTCACTAATCTAGTTTAATCAATCTGTACATATCCTAATCATTTTTTTAACATTTCAAGCTGTGTAAATTAACATTAATGTACTATGAACAAACAAACAGACATTAACAATTTTATATTTAATATATTTATTGTTAAATAATGTTTATTGTTTGTTCATGATACCTCATGCAATTAATGTTAACAAATTGAACCTTATTGTAAAGTGTCTCCATTCTCAGTTCCTATTTCTGAGTGAGATCTGATATAGAAATTGAATGCAGAAAGAGGGAGATAGGTGCAAAAATAATCACAAAATACACAAATGAAGATGCCTGAATATACTTTCACTGACCTTTTGCTGTGAATTGGTAACTCAGATAAATGTTTGCACATTCACTCTACCATTGGTAAATGGGGAATCATAAGATTCTTTTCTAGTAATCACTGGGCTGTTGATGCAGAGAGGAGTGGAAAGATGCTATAGTCTTTTCTGATGGCTGTTTTTTTCCCTGAGACCAAAGTGAAAGGATTTTTATACATCTAAATGCATTGTATTTGCAAATAAGCGTAAGTTTCTGAAGCGTAAGTTTCTGAAAAAATAAAATTATGCTAGTGACTATTTGGTTTTCTACAACAGAAATGTCATAGATTGGATATTCTTTCTTTAGACGCCAGCAGTGATCTGGAAACAATGTACTATTCAAAAATTTTTGAGTTGCACAATGCAAATCTTACATCGGCAGGTTTTTTTTTATTTTTAAAATTTTTTTATGAAATGGTGGGACCTATTTAAATCATATGACTCGGTGCCTCCCATGGGGTCAAAAACCAATTAGGACAAATTGGAGAATGTATTTTAGCATGAATGCTTAGCTGGGCCATACTGAGGTCAAGGAAAGGCCTGTCATGTTTGGGGGTGCCCTCACAGGCTGTCCACTGATGGAGCTCTGTGACAGGATTTAATGCAATGAGGCAGCTGGGTCCAAGTCTTGAGCAGGTGGTGTTGATGGACTCGTCTGTGCGTACAGGTGGCCCCATAGACATGAGCAGGTAAGCTTGCACGTCAGCCAATCAGAGGTCAGTGCACAGACAGAAGGAGGGGTCAAAGATTATGAAAACTTCATTCTGCTTCTTATAAGTGACACATGGACAAGGTGGCCTAGATTTGAGCAACACTTTCTATGTAACTAAATCCTAAATAAAATAATACATATAGGAAACTATTTAGGTCCTTCAGTGCTTTTTTAACAGCCATTTTTATGTATTATATTTATATAATACATTATAATGTATTACACTATAATTTGGAAAATTATCTATTTTTCTATTTTAGTATGTTAACCATCTATTAATATATATGAAATATTATTTAATTTATTTCTATAATGGCAAAATTGATAATATCATTCTAATATGATGATCTAATATGAATAAAAATAATACATTTATTTGAAACAGAAATCTTTTGTAATAATGTACACCTAAGGAGTGTACTGTCACTTTTATTTCTTAAAAAAATAAATAAATTTTATACTTTTAATAAGTAATACCTTTTTAGCTATTCACAATGTAAACAAACATCTGTTTCCATGCAGGTACAGTAGATAATATAATCTATTATAAATGACATAGTGTGCCCCTCATATATATAAAAAGCAATATTCCTCCATCCCGTGGGGTGTTCATAAAAAGATGTTTTATGTATGGAGAAAAATTGTGAGAGAAGGAAAATTATAGGTTTGATGATGTGCTCATTAAAAAGTATACATTGCCTTAAACATTATATCCTGTAGCTTAGTTGCTAGATGTTCCAGTACCGGCAGCCATATCTGCTCAAAGACAGCAACGTTTCCCTTTACCATGGCTATTAATTTCTCCAGGGGAAACACTGTAAAAATCTCTGGTACCGGTGTCAGCGATGGGGCATGTTTCTAATCCACTGAATTAAACAATTTCTAGCAAACAGTAGCAGTTGAAGTAGCTGTTTTTGGTTTTATTAATTCACTAATTTGTTCCTTGCATGTCCTACAAGTCAGAATCTCTGTTTTATTCATACTAATTTTAAACACTGAGCCAACATGTTTTCTCTTGACTTTCAACTGAGAATGTAGCCTTCCGTAGAGATGCTAACTACTCGTGAGCAAAAAAGCAAAGAAAAGAAGTGACTTTGAAAGAAAAGGAGAGCAAAAAGATGGCCCGAAAACATTCTCTAATGATCCATCACTCCTTTGGGAATCTCTCGCTGCAGAGTTCTCTCAACAAACATGCTGTTGGCACCATCGTCTCCAAGGCAGTTTCATGATTTCCCTTCCCTTAAGACAACACGCTGCTTAGCAAACTGCCTTTAGCGAAAGAGTCCTCATCTCAATGTGTGGGGTTAATGACAGCATCGATCAGAGGCTACGGGGAGTTTGAACACGTATGTACGAGTGTACGTCTGACTTCGAAAATTACTCATAAACACCTCACAGTGTGAACTTTATGACATGCACAGATGAAAATGCTGTATTCTGCCGTTTGGTGGTGATTCACTCCCGACAGTGAAAAACAAAGTGCTTTTCCTATTAGATGGAGAACCACTCTCATTTTCTCATTTGTTCGCAGGCTGCACAGACGGAGGGCAAAGTTCCCAGCCGTTTGGGTCTCATCTAAACATGGGAGGCGCACGGCCTTGCAGCCAAAGGCGGTAGGAAATGGGTTTATGTTCTGTGTCTTTCAGCGACATTCAATCTCTCTGTCTGTTCTCTTGTAATTAGTGAGAGAAAATTGACAAATGTATGAACGGATGCCTCGGAGAGGCAGTTTTTTGTTCATAATGAGACACAGAACTGCTGTTTTGCCACCATCCGAAAGATGTTTGATGCTTGCCTTTCAAAATCACCAGACATGACTCACTGACTTGGGTTCACCCCCGTAATTCTCCTCCCGAGAACCTGAATCCCCTTTACTGTGTCTGCAAAAACATTAAAATCGACGCCCACTGTAAGCAAAAGATAACTTGTCTGTCGTGACATCAAAACTTCAAAGCAGCAGGAAGAATGAATCTTCGTGATGAGGCCAACGTGCTGTTTTATTCGTTTGTAATCTCCTCTTCGCATTAACGGTGATGTGAGTAGATGTGAGTGATGCTCTTTCGCATGAGAGTGTCTAACGAAGTGTGTGTGTACGAGTAAGCGACCATGCTGTAGTGAAACTCTCCCATGCTGGGCAATGATCCTCCATTAGAGCAGAAATCTTTTCAGTTGCGGCTTTGCTAATGTTACAGGCGATCATGTAGCATTAAGCATTTAGATATTTATCATTAGCACGCCATTAAGGGGGAGTCATTAATGCGATTCCGCTAATATCAGTGCTTTTTAAATGCGAGACGGAGAGCGGAAGAAACCGACGCTTCAGTGACTGAAAAATGGAGAGGGAGTGTGACTTGTAGCATGTGGGTACTGGTGTGTTCCCAATCATATGTTCCCAAAATTGAAATTAAACCTTGCGTGTTTCAGTCACTGTTTGTGTTAATGGCTTGTCAGCGCTTTAAAAAATGAAATGATAAAAAATTATTTTGAACCACAAATATACATATAAACAGGGGGAAAAAAACTGAGAAGAGATGACTTTGAGAGTGAGTGTGCACGTGTGGCGGCGGAGGACGCTTTTCACAGTTTATCAGGTTGGCAGGCTTGTTCTCATTTAACAGCTGAGCACACTGTTGGCGGTGTGGAGACTGGCCTGAGGGTCAAAGGATCAATCAGCAATGAGCTGTACACACACACAAAGCACACATACTTACACATATGCACTAACATACTTCGCTTAAAATTACACACACATTTCAAAACCTGATCTGTACACATAACACAAACAGTACATAAATTCACTTAGAAAGCTGGCCTATATGCTATCTGTAAAAATCCTAATTTGGGATAAAGATTAGAGTTGGACTGAGTTTTTCAGGTTTCTTGTGTATACAGACTATACGGCAAAAATCTAATCTGCAACTCATTCAGGAAAAAAACAAATACACAATTTTGACAGGAAGAGACATTTAGCTAAACTTTTATGTGCTATTAAAGGGATAGTTCACCCAAAAATGAAAATCATCCCATGATTTACTCACCCTCAAGCCATTGTAGGTGTATATGACAAGGTGTATCTTGTTTTAGACAAACACAATTGGAGAAATATTTAAAAATATCCGGGCTCTTCCAAGCTTTATTATGGTATATTGAATGGGGGGACACATTTTAAACACCCCCAAAAATGCATCAATCCATAAGGCTCCAGGGGTTAATAAAGGCCTTCTGAAGCGAAGCAATGGGTTTCATAAGAAAAATATCCATATTTAAATCTTTATTAACTATAATAACTAGCTTCTGTCAGGCAGCCATACACATCACTCTGAGGCAGAAAAGTATCCTCTGACCTGACGCATGATGTAATGATGAACGCGGAAGTGCAGAGGATAGAGCAAAACAAAACAAAACTCCGGTCACGAATTAGAAGTCTAAAACGAGAAATTTTAAAGACAAATGTCAGAGGATTTCAATGTAAGAGAAGAGGAGCTTCAGTTTGTTGCACAGCCCTATTTGTTTGAACCGTGAGAAGCATCTAAGCTTACGCTACTCCTACATCCTACTGTACGTCATACATTGCTTCAGGGGTTACTCATTTGGCACAAGTCGACTTGCACAGTATGCGTATGGTCGTCCGCCGGAAGCTAGTTATTTGAATTTTTAAAGAATTTATAAAGTATAAATATAGATGTTTTTCTTACAAAAGCCCATCGCTTCGCTTCAGAAGGCATTTATTATCTCCCTGGAGCCGTGTGGGTTCTTTTTATAATGGATGGATGCCTTTTTTTTGGTGCTTCAAAGTCCCCCGATTGTGTTGTGAAAGAAGATATATGTACCTGGGATGGCTTCAGTGGAAGTAAATCATGGGATCATTTCATTTTTGGGTAAACTATCCATCCTTAAGGGGTTTATATGAAATATAATGTACAACAAGAATAAACTGGCATGGAAAAAACTTGTCTTGACCCAGGGTCAATGAGATAACTGTTTTCTGTCTGGTTTTGAATAATTTTTCTTCATAAACTTTAGGTTTATGTTGGGGTCAGGTTTGCATTTAATAAGTAAAATGAATTATTATTATACATATTTTATGTTATAATTCTAATGCAAATGGTTTAACAAAAACAAGTACACATACTCTTTGAGTTAGAGCTAGACTCTGGCATGGCGAGTCCATCTGTCTAGGTGTACTCACTCTTAGAGGAAATAAAAAGAGAAGATTGGTTGGGTTCAGTGTGGTCAGGTCATTTGGGTCAGGTCTCGTTTACAGTCTAGGTTTGGCTTAATGCCCATACAGACTACTCGGAGCAAGCAACACAAAATTGTGCTCTAACATGAACATGCATCCTCCATCACCAAACTGTACCATTTGACAACAAGCCACTGTACTAATGCATTGACTCTGTACTGTCCTTCTGCACATTTGGCTGACATATGGATTAAGTATAGTGAACATTTACATTTATGAAGCCTTCCTTAGAAATGAAATGTTATCTCTGCCAAGGCACACATGTTGGGAAAGAGGAGGAAAATATTGTGAAAAAAATTCCCTGAGCTCCACAAAGAGGTGCTCTGTGGGGAATATTAAGCCAGATATACCATACAGTGTGGGAAAGACATGTCACAAACACATTTCCCAGCATCCTTCACTCAGGTCAAGAAAAAGTGTCACCATGTGCATGGAAAACAGTGCCAATCCTGAATGAATAAGCGTAGAGATGCTGCGGATATCAATGTCCCTTGAGATGCCAATTATAGTTTGGGAAACAGCAAAAAGAGTGAAAAGTTCACTTAAACAGTTCCCCACTTTTGTTC
Organism: Anabarilius grahami; assembly: GCA_003731715.1. Lineage (NCBI taxonomy): Eukaryota > Metazoa > Chordata > Actinopteri > Cypriniformes > Xenocyprididae > Anabarilius > Anabarilius grahami. The sequence continues at coordinate 7,863,482 of RJVU01018281.1, read as the reverse complement.
CCACTGAATCACTACACAGAGTTGGTCTGACAGCAGATGTTTGCAGATTTTCACTTGGCTGGGGTTATGCTGTAGATAAACAAACATTGTTGTCCTTCTGTCTTGTGTTTGTTTGATGGGACTTGAGCTGAAGGTCTCAGTATCACAAAATCCCACTGGACTGATCCTGTCCCTTATGAACTCAAGCTTCCCCAATCTGCTCCAAAGTAATTTGTTTCCCACTTTAAAAAGTTTTACACTAGAAGAAATAATACCTTTACGAACTATGTTTAAAGTTACGTACAATAACATGAAATTAACATATATTCATGGCTATATTATTCTACATAAGTCATGGCACCCTCTCATGGTGGCCGTCATAGAGATCACATGACCAGCAGTATCTTGGATTTGAGTTGATAAACAATAATTTGAGACAAGCTTACCTCAAACTTTTCTGAAGACTTGTGAGAAGAATCAGTTTGCTTTGTTGCCAATCTGTGATAACATCACATAAATTCCATTAATACTTCAGAGGTTTGATTTTCAGTAATGTCTGTGCACGTTGCCACATCAATCTGCCTTCGTAACAGTAAGTTAACTCTTGATCCGATTCGAGAATACCTTCCTTTCTGCAGGATTAAGTAAAGCAAAGCCATTTTAGTCTTCTGCACCGATCCTGAGGGATAGGAGCGAAATGTGCCTTAAAAGAGCTCATAATTAGTTTGGAATGGGCCAATGAGAAAATACAATAGGGGACATGAGAAATTGCATTTCAAGTTCAGGTTCAATCAACTTGTCAGTTTATGTTTTAAATTGCAATTAATTTTTAATCAAATGCACAGATGAAGATTGTATAACTTGCATCTGCAATTAAAGAGGCTGCGGTTTTTCACAAGGGGCCAGGAAATTAGTACAAGGGTATCTGCAAAGTTTCAATTGGCTGATCTTATTTATTAAAATACTAGAAAATTGAAAGGAGCATATATCCATATTGTGCCTGAAGAGATAGTGTCAAAGGTAATTGTGAATACCCAAGAATCTATCTGATTAAATTAAATTAGACTGTTGATGTTTGAACTTTCGGGGCTCTTTTATGTCTGTTGAGAACAGGGAAAATGAACAATAACTAGCTCTAATGAGTCCACAGCACACAGAGGCCCTAAACTGCCCATGGCAGAGGTTTTTAGAGGTTTTTCATGAGAACTCTGGGACTTTGTTGTGTTCTTGTCATTACCAAGAAGCACATGCCCTCTTTGTCTGCCCCTGTGGCCTGACCATTTGTGTACGTACAAGTTCTCGCTGTTTTAGTGATAATGAAACCTAATCTTGATACAAATGTCACATTTAACCTTAAGAGAATTAAATGGAAAATTTTAAACCCGAAGAGACATGTTTACTGTATATGTGATGTAGCTTGAAGAGTAGGAAGGAAGATTTTGTGTTGCATTAAATGTCGTTTTTGTAATGTTTTTCATTATGCAGCCATTAGAACGCTTTCCTTTTGTATAAAGGTATTATCACGGTTAAATGGGTTTTTGTAACGACATGCAGAGTATGAGAACAGTCATTCAGTTTCCATAAGTCTGAGAATGTTAACAGCTATACCACAGCCCTGCAATGACACATCATAATGGCCGCTTCAATGGCATTTCAGCAAAATGATGATACACACTACTCTGTGAGGGAAGTAGGAAGAAAATAGCAAACATATAGAGAAATCTATTTAAAAATATAAAGAAAAATATTAAAAAGAGAATATATACTACCATTTAAACGTTTGAGGTAAGTTTAAAAAAATAAATTAGATAATACTTTTATTAAGCAATGATTCATTAAATTGAACAAAATTGACAGTAAATACATTTATCTCTTAAGAAAGATTTCTATTTTAGATAAATGCTGTTCTTTTGAACCTTCTATTCATCAAAGAATCAAAAAAGCATCATGGTTTCCACAAAACTATTCAACAGCACAAATGTATTCAACATTGATAATAAAAATGAATATTTCTTGAGTGCAAAATCAGAATTTTAAGACTGATTTAGATTTAGGATCATGACACTGAAGACTGGAGTAATGGCTGCTAAAAATTCAGCTTTGCCATCACAGGAATAAATTACATTTTGAAATATATTAAAATGAAAAACAGTTTTGTTTTGTTTTTAAATTCTAACATTATTTCACAATATAAAAAAATGTAAAAAAGCAGCTTTGGTGAGCATAAGAAACATTTCAAAAACAAACAAACAAAAAAAAATCTTACCGACCCCAAACTTTTAAACGGTAGTGTATATACACTCTAAAAAATGCTGGGTTAAAAACAACCCAAGTTGGGTTGAAAATGGACAAACCCAGCGATTGGGTTGTTTTGACCCAGCGTGCTGGGTAGTTTTATTTAACCCAAATATTGTTTAAAAATTACTGTACGGCTGGCTTAAAATGAACCCAAAATAGGTTGGAAATTAAAAATCAGACACATATTTACTAGAGGCAACAATAATAATCAAAAGATGAGCATTTATTAATAAGCAATTTAATAAATGTTTATTGTTTCAGTATTATTCAAATGTTTGTTTATTAAACATATTAATAAATATTAATTTCCAACATATTATGGGTTCATTTTAAGCAAGAAATTTTTAAACAATATTTGGGTTAAATAAAACTACCCAGCAGGTTGGGCAAACATTTAACCCAACCGCTGGGTTAAAACAACCCAATCGCTGGGTTTGTCCATTTTCAACCCAACTTGGGTTGTTTTTAACCCAGCATTTTTTAGAGTGTACCATAGCGTTGAATGAATTTACATGTTGGTCCATACTGGTTTATGCTGGTTTCATGCTAATCTTTGTCTTGCATTTGGATGTTGTTCAAAAGAGCAGAGCATGATAAACATACAGCAAGAATTAAAAAAGCTTACTGGGATGTTATAGCCTAAAGACAATCACTAACATAAATATTGCAATGCTGGCTTTAGGACAATAGATTGAATTAGATACAGTGGATTTGTTTGTTTTCATCTCTGGATCAGAATCCGTTCACATCATTTTGTATGCTGGCACTCAAATTGACCCATGTAACTATGTTTGATCACGGGTGAGTTGGTGAAAACTTGACTAAAGCTTTTTTATTTTAATCCTCTAAAGGCTGCTAGTGTACACAGAGTGGGCCAGTAATCCCTGCCATTCCCTGAGCGCAGCTCTACAGCTCCACAGTCCACACCTCTACGCCTCACTGCTTTATATTAGGTCAGGCTGTGTAAAGCAAATAACCATTAAACAGACCACACATCCAGAGAGAGAGAGAGAGAGAAAGATAGACCTCTGAAACACAAGCCTGGTCAGCAATTGCCTTGTCTCTTGGTCTTGTTTACCTGAGCTAGCCAGTTATCGGTTATCCCACAGTAAGCCTGTGTAGAGATGAAAGTAGGCAGATTGACTCACAAATAGATCTGCACTTGACCTGAGCCCTGCCAAAACTAATATCCATGCCTTTATCTGTACACAACAACGTTCCTCTAATGAATCAGTTGGGTGAAATGGTTCAAATCGCAAAAATCGCAGCGATACCCGTTTAGAACATTTATTGGACTCAAACTAAAACTCTGTTCACACTAAATTTGAATATGCTTTGGTTTTTCAAATGTTACAGTGAAGTTAGATCAGAAATTAAACCCTTGTGAAGATGCATGCAGTGCACTCAAACCCAAGCCTTTATTTGCAAGCATGCTTCTGCATGATTCTCCATTTTTTATCTGGATCAAAAATGCATTGGAGAATATCTATATAGAGAATTGCAAATGAGAAGTATGTGATAAATAAACATGTGGAATTAGTAATATAATGTATTAATGTTCATGAGCTCACATTAAATGACTGTCATAAGAAATTAATATTATGAAAGATATCATAATTGCATACAGTTAACCAATCACTTTTTTCCTCAACGCACACATTACCTTCAGTGTTCCAGTATTTACACTTTCTGAGAAATCGCTGAATTATGCCTTAAAAGGTACACTATGTAACTTTTGGCTCTCTAANAAAAAAAAAAAAAAAAAAAAAAAAAACTGAGGGCTCCAGAATGCGACCAAATAGTTGCATTGTGCGACCATTTTTTCTGCTGGTGCGACTATTTTTTTTTAAGAGGTCTGCGAAATTTCAGTATAATCATGGTTTATATTAATGCGCAAGCGATTACGTCTGCAGCGCATCCAGTCCCTCACCCTTTCCGCTCCCCCTCCCCTGCCATTCTATCATCTTCTCAGGTACCCCCGCCCACTAAAAGTTATCAAAGCGCGGTAAAACGTGTGTGTCTCACTCACTATCGTTCAGTGCTGATGATGAAGCAGTCTATTAGCTCATATTTTAGCAAAAACCCATCAACGTCTAAAGATACCTCAGCCGAGGGAACGACGGCAGATGCAGACTCAGATCAAGAAAAAGAGCAGGCGAGTGAAAGGCCAACTCCTGTAATAAAAATATTAAATTCCGTACAGAACGGCTGCAAGAATTTCCATGGCTAAGGTACAACAAAGAAAGTAACAAAATGCATTGTGTATATTGTATAGAGTGTGGAGCTAGTGCAGGAAACACAAAATTTGCAACAAGGTGTTCAAACTTTAAACACAAAACTTTAAAGCTCCACAGTGAGAGCATAAAACATTAACTTTGCAAAGATGCACGTATTACATGAGGCTGCAAGTCGAGCCTCTGAGATGACCGAACTTATGGCTAAATGCAACACTGCTTATATCACAAAAGCGAGATGCTCTTAACTAAGTTCAGGTCTGAGATAATTCTTTAAAAGAAAAAATGACTTTCCATAAATCCAACGTAAGCAAACGACACCACATGCGCCCAATTCATTGGAGTCATTGCGGATACAATGAAAAGCAAGACAGCCCATGAACTCGCCTCAGCCCCATTTATATCATTCATGATTGATGGAGACACAGATGTGTCTATGAAGGAGTGCCAGATTATTTATGCACGAATAATTAGAATGGGCAAGCCAGCTAACATCCTGATTGGGCACATTGAGGTCCAACATGCCAGTGCTCAAGGTAAGTGCTCAAGAAAACTAAACAAAAAGATAATCTACAGTTATTAATATCACAGATTAACTCGGGGCTGCCAACTCTCAGTTGCACTATATTAAATTATTATTATTTTTTTTTAATTTTTTTTTTTTTTACGGGTTTGGAACGTCATGAGGGTGAGTAATCAATGACAGAAATTTCATTTTTGGGTGAACTAACTCTTTAAGATTAGCCTTGATCAGGTTATGTAAGCCACAATGCTAACCAACTCTCATTTTATTATTAGGAATTGATGTGACCAAGATCTTGCTAAAGAGGAGTTTCAGGTGCTGAAAATAATGATCAATGGTCTCTTTCATGGATAAGAGCTTCCTCATCAGGACATCATTTTGTCAAAGGAACCATAATCTGATTATAAAGTATTTACACCATTTTTTATAATAATCACATTTATGCTGTTACTTAAAGCAATGTTCTCACCACCATCTTATCTGTCTAATTCTTTAGAACATCCTTCAGTTAGTTCATATTATGTTGGTGCTTCCTGTGTCCTCTGCTGTGTGTGAGAGGGGCTTTTCAGCACAGAAGCGGATCAAGTCTGACGTGAGGTCATGTCTCAACCCAGACACAGTGGAAGACCTCATCAGAATAAGTATAGAAGGCCCAGAACTGGAAGACTTTGATGCCATTGCAAGTGTTGAGGAGTGGCTGTCAAAGGGAAAAAGGCCTAGAAGGCCAAATTACATGCCCTAGCCAAATGATATCTTCAGAGTTCAGGGAGACTTTTTGTAGGTATTACAGCACAAGAATGTGATTTCTTTACTCAAGTCTGTGTTAAAGTAGCCTAAAGCTTTTACAACAAATTAAGAAAAAGTTGCTTACAATAAGTTTAATGGTTTACAGTAAGGTAAAGATATGTTAAGAATATGGTAAAGTTGTTAAAAATATATTTTTATGTATATAAAAAAGAATTTATTAATGCATTAAACATGTTTGGACTTAGTTTCAGTTTTTTTGTTTGTTTTTTTACACTGCCCCATGACTGGTGCCACCAAATTAAAGCCCAGCACCACCAACTGTACAACTTGGTAGCGCCAGTGCCATCCCTCGCAAAAATGTTAGTCTGGATAGGCAAGATCATTGAAAAAGTTGTTTTCAATCAGCTGAACAAATTCTTAAGCTTGAATGGACACTTTGACAACTTTCAATCTGGTTTCCGACCGCATCACAGCACAGAGACAGCGCTCATAAAGATAATAAACGATATTCGCCTAAACACAGATACAGGTAAATTATCAGTGCTGGTTCTTCTCGATCTCAGTGCTGCGTTTGACACTGCCGATCACAACATTCTTCTTGACAGGCTCGAAAACTGGGTTGGGCTTTCTGGGATGGTCCTTAAATGGTTCAGGTCATACTTAGAAGGGAGAGGTTATTATGTGAGTATCGGTGACCATAAGTCTGAGTGGACATCCATGACATGCGGAGTCCCTCAAGGTTCAATACTTGCACCCCTCCTGTTCAACCTATATATGCTGCCACTGAGCCAAATAATGAGAAAGAACCAAATTGCATATCACAGCTATGCAGATGACACCCAGATTTACCTAGCCCTATCACCTAACGACTACAGCCCCATTGACTCCCTGTGCCAATGCATTGATGAAATTAAAAATTGGATGTGCCTAAACTTCCTTCAGTTAAACAAAGACAAAACTGAAGTCATTGCATTTGGAAACAAAGATGAAGTTCTCAAAGTGAACATGTACCTTCAATCTAGGGGTCAAACAACTAAAAATCAAGTCAGGAATCTAGGTGTGATTTTGGAGTCAGACCTGAGTTTCAGTAGCCATGTAAAGACAATAACTAAATCAGCATATTATCATCTCAAAAATATTGCAAGAATTAGATGCTTTGTCTCCAGTCAAGACTTAGAGAAACTTGTTCATGCTTTCATCACCAGCAGGGTGGATTATTGTAATGGGCTCCTCACTGGTCTTCCCAAAAAGACCATAAGACAGCTGCAGCTCGTACAGAACGCTGCTGCCAGGATTCTGAGCAGAACCAGAAAACATGAACACATCACACCAGTCCTCAGGTCCTTGCACTGGCTTCCAGTTGCATTTAGAATTGATTTTAAAGTACTGTTACTTGTTTATAAAACACTCAATGGTCTAGGACCTCAATACATTGCAGATATGCTCATAGAATATAAACCTAACAGATCACTCAGATCATCAGGATCAAGTAATTTAGAAATACCAAGGGTTCACTCAAAGCAAGGAGAGTCTGCTTTTAGCTGTTACGCCAGCCGCAGCTGGAACCAGCTTCCAGAAGAGATCAGGTGTGCTCCAACAGTAGCCACATTCAAATCCAGACTCAAAACACATCTTTTTATCTATGCATTTGCTGATTGAGCACTGTGCCATGTCCGAACTCTTTGCACTTTATTTTATACATATTATCTTTTTTTTATTCTCTTAATTGTTATTCTGACTTTTAATGCATTTTAAATATTGCTGTCTGGTTGAAAGAGCTGGGAGAATTAGGAAGAAAGGGAAATCTAGAAGAAGCAGACAGAAGAAAAAGAAGGTGAATGCAGAAAGAATTGGCATGTAGGGAAGGAGGATAGAATGTAACTTAACATTGAGGGATCATAAGATCGTAAGGGAATGAGTTGAAGAACTGCGATTTTTTTGGATGTTGTGTTTGTGTGAGAGCGGTGTGTGTGTGAAATGTAAGAACATCCATTCAGATCCGCTCTGATGGATAGATCTGTTTAGATTCACTCTGACGGACAACAACAACTACAAAAAACTCCCTAGGACTTCCTTGCTCTTCCATCCAGATAGCAAAATTCTGTCTTTTCCTGTTTTTATTTCATTTCTAATGTATTTTATATCTTTTATGTATCATCTTTTTTACTGTTATTTCTATTCCTTATGTTCTATTTTTATTATTCTTCTTTATGTGAAGCACTTTGAATTACCATTGTGTATGAAATGTGCTATACAAATAAAATTGCCTTGCCTTGCCTTGGATCCCTGAAACTGCATGCATTTTGCAGAAGAACATTGTTTTGGTTTTGCTTGGGCTCTGCGTGACAGTTGGTTATGCTACTGCTCCTAAACATTCACTAGGCTTAAGAGATATAACCAGTTTAGATGGAAAGGATCTCAAGCTGACTAGCTGAAGACATTACTGTAGATATACCCATTAAAAACACTGTTCTTCCTTGAAAAANAAAAAAAAAAAAAAAAAAAAATCTAGCACAGCACTACAACAACCCATATTCATTACAGTTTGTTGCAGCGCTGTGCTGGTATTTTTTGACCCTTCACAATAGATAATTCTTTAAAATGAACTCTGTTATAGAGCTGTATATTGTAATTTACCTGTTGAGTGATAAAAACATAATCTTCACGTTGCTTTTACAACATTTCAAATAGGGCTGCCCTCGACTAAAGTTTTTCCGGTTGACTAGTAGTCGTTCATTTTAAGCGATTAGTCAACTAATCAGACATTTATTAATAAACGATATAAATCATAATAAAGAGCCTTTAATGCCTACAATAGCCTAATCAGAACTCAAGCGCACACATAAAGCTTGCCACAGTGCACCGGCAAAAGTAATGATTATGAATGCGTCGGTGAAAAACAGCAAGGAGACTGTCTGAACATTTTAATAATTAATTGATAAACTAGTGTTTTCAGCTGCAGTGATGAAGTTGACAACGCTGACTCGTCATCTCTGCAGTAGTGGACGCGCCTATATGCACGTTTCATACATAACTTTTGGTTAATTTAAAAATAGACATTTCGCTTTCTATAGATATATTTTTCATGTCTGTGAGGCAAGTTTACATGGAGTTTCGGTTCTTTTTTCCCCCTTTTTTTGGAGCTCTCAAGTTCACAGAGAGAGATGGCAGAAAGCACACCCTGTTTGCTTTCATTATTTTACAAAAGCACAACGTTTTGTTGTAAACTCTTCACATTTTCAAAAGATGTATTACCCTTATCTGTATGACCAAAAATGACTGTATTTTAAGTGCAAGTGATCGCTCCGGCGCCTCCGTGTTAGCTGTCATGCAGTAAGCGCGCTACTATTCAGCTTTGACACTCCGCACAAACACTTAAATAGCCCACATTTTTCTAGGTTACCGTTAAAGCATGCAGCCATGTAAAGTTTACTTTACTTTACAAGTTTCTACTACTTTACTACTACTACTACATTTCAGACGATAAGTCAATGAATGATAGGTGAGCATTTGGATGTCCTGACCGATGTACTGTAATTACCACATAGACCAGTTGTTAAAGATCTGTCCGTCACAGACTGCTTGACTTTAAAATTTTGGTCAATTAAGCCTCTTCTTGTCAACAGTTAGTCAACTATTATTAGGGGGCAGCCTAATTTCAAATCCTTCAGTTCTCGTCATCTCTGAAAAAAGCCAAACCAATCTTGATTCTCGTTTTATTACGAGCTCTGTCACGTTCTCTTTCTGCCAGCAGACTCCTCTGTTCTGCATGTTTTTTGTTTTGTTTTGTTTTTTCTTTAAAGGGTGATTCCCTTTAAAAACCTTTCTCTCTTGTTGTGACAACTAACCTATATCACTCCCACACCATAGATGTGGCAAAGTAGCCGGAGCAACTTGTCTCCATTTACGGATATGATGAGACACATGGGCGAGTAACGCATGTACGCAATTTCCCGCAAAAAAACATTCTGTCAGATCTAAAATTGAAGGGTTGATGATTGACTAATTTAAATTTTGTTTATTTTTAACAAAAAAAACAGTACCTTTAAATTAAATACTTAAAAACAGTCAGTTCAGTTCAACAGAAAATATTCTAAAATGCATCCAACCTAACATCATGTTCTTAAAAATACACGAAAGAAAGAAAATAAATAAATAGAACAACCTAACCTAACCTCCACATCAAATGTGATTCCTGGCATAAGAGCCAGCCAGACTTTAATCATCATCTCAATTCTGGAGGAAACTGAAAATCCCTCTTGGATATTGAAAAACTTTTTGACACTGACATAGTCCCTGCCAACTTTTCTGTTATTTGCATTGTATTTAGGCTTGCGGAAAGGTTTCAGCACTCGTTTGAGCATTTCAGCTCACCTGGTTGTACACTGAGCTGCCATTGAAGTCATGGGTGAGGACTTAGCTGCAAATACCAGCTGCCAGGGCTGAGATGCATGACCTTTTCCTTTTGCATTTCATATTCCCTTAAGGAGAACATGGTTCCCCTCCTCCTTTAATGTCCTCTCTCTTTTCTGTAGCCTATATGACAGGCGGACTGTACACCAAGTGTGAAGTACCCCTACGGCTTTCTGACTGAATACAGCCTTAGTATGGGCTACTGAAACAAGACAATAGAAGTGAGAACAATTCATAGTATGTTGGTTAGAGTGGGTAAAGGTATAAAAAGTGAATATTAATTCAACAAAACTAAGGATGCAGTAATATTAAAATTGTGGGAGATATGATGAGCAACAATTAATTTCATGTCATGGCAGATATTTAAAAATTCTACTATTTTGTCTAAATAAAAAAAATAAAAATAAAACAAACTCAAATCTATGTTGAGTAACTTTAGGCATCACAGCATGATAAAATATGTAAAGTATGAGAAATTCATTTTGAGATTATATTTGGCAATGCTATTAAATTATTAGTGTACTGTATATCTTGTTAAACAGAACTAACACATTATCTACTGTAAGAAGAATGTGTAACTACTAATAAAAAAACCTTGTAGATTGCACCCGTTGGACCATCTGAGATACAAAGTGGTAAATCTTTTTGTCTCTGATTATTTTTCCCTTAAATGTCAATAACAAAATAAAGTATGACAGGGCTGTCAATTCATTACTCTCAAGATTTTAGCATCTTTTTACAGCTATAGAAATTTGTACAAGAAGGGGAAAAAAAGAGATCTGTTCCACAAATGTGTTTACGTTCTCACATTTCTTGGAAACAGTGGACAAACATCATTTTATTTGACGTCATTATCGTTGTTAAGAAGAGCAAAGTAAGAGGTGTAAATTAGAGAAAGCGGTTTTGCTTTCTCTTACTTCTTACAGCTGTCAGTAAAAGTTAAAAAATGCCTGACACAGAAAACAGAGATAAATTCTTTCTAGAAGTTCTTACCAGTCCATTTGGATAGTCTATCTTTCTCTCTGTCTGGCTGTGTGGTCTACGCAGAAAGGATGAAGAAGTTGTGTCAGCACCTGTACTCTCACCTCCTCTCCCATTGGCTACTACACTCTTACATTTGTATCATGACTCCACCCCAGCCAGAGGAACATCTGCTTGCAGATTTCTCCTGACAGCTTGTTTATATGACCCTTTAGACCAGTGGTTCTCAACTCCAGTCCTCGGGACCCACTGCTCTGCACATTTTGTATGTCTCTCTTATCTGACACACTCAGTTCAGTTCACGGAGTCTCTCCTAATGAGCTGATGATCTGAATCAGGTGCGTTAAATAAGGGATACATACAAAATGTGCAGAGCAGTGGGTCCCAAGGACTGGAGTTGAGAAACATTGCTTTAGACAACATTCCAGTCATAATTTTTCTGAAGATATAGAAAAAATTATTTAGTTTTTGTTTTAATGTCCCTGAATACATATACTCAGTAAAGCAATTAACATTTACAGTTTCTGGGTTTATATCAATGAGAAATGAAGGGCAGAATCTACAAATAAATACTTGTCACACTTTAACTCACTTTATGCTTTTCCAGACATTTCAGAGTCCATTGTCATTCAAAGTGCAAGTTTGCTCTGTTCTAATTAGCTAAATGCTCAATGGCTGTATGGATTTGCCCTCACAATGCAAGAAGTAGAGGGACAAAATAATTGCAGTATTATTTTCTGTCTTAATTAAGTGGCTAAGGCTTCTTACAAGTGTAAAAATGTAATCCCTTTTCTAAATTCCATATAATTTAATGTGAAAGAAATCAAATAAATAAGGGAGGCTCTGGCTCTCCATTTTGGCTTTCTGAAAGGGTTTTGATATGGATGATTAGGTGTGCGCACCGTGAAAAGCCCATTACGATTGCGTGGTGTCATCAAAGCACTTGCGGCCCTGGCAGAGGAGTCACCACCCTAATCCAACCCTAATTCTAGTCCTCCATTTCTTCAGTTGATGAGAGGTATGGAGAGGCCTTGCTTGCAACTCACTGATTGAATGTTATCCAATGAAAGAGATGGAAAGAAAGATAAATGGATTTATAATTATACTCAATTATGTGGTGTGATAAACACAATGAAGAGTCTCTTCTATTTTGTCCTTCCTGCACTCAATATAGCTGGTCATATATTTTCAGTTTTTCTCCACCTAGCTTTTGTCTTTTTTTTTTTTTGATTGTTAATAGTTGAGCGTGTCAGTGGGGATATCTGTATATCGGGAAACACAGATTATGGTGATGTCAGATAGACAGATGGTGAGTAACAACAACACAACTTTAAGGAGGTGATTCAAAGGTGAATATTTCTCAACAACAACCAAGCAGATAGGAATGAAGCAGTCCAATGAAGGTACGTCACACCACACTCACATAAACACCTGAATCTCATAGAGTAACTTGAAATAAAGATATTTCTTTCTCTTACAGGATACTTGGAAACACATCTGGAGAACAGGAGAAGGAAACAAACCAGAGAGGAGACGCGGAGAACAACATGGAGGTAGGTAACTCAGGTAAGTAGATCATCCGATGCTATGGTAAGTCCTAGTCGTAGACCAGACCATGGCTGAATCCCAAATGGCACACTTCTATGCACTTTCGGTCTTGTGGACTTACAATGGCTGCCGCGTGCGCATGTCTGTAAAGTCCACGAGGCCGTAGGGTGTCCCATTCATCATTTAGGTTTCAGAAGGGTGCTCGCGAGCGCCCCCTTTGCGTCCGCTATGCACCCTCGATGCGCACTTCAGCTGAGCCCGCAAGTTTGGCAGCTACGCAGAGGACTTTACTCAGCAGTCAAAGCGGCATTAGGTCATGAAAGTGCGGACTCAGAGAAAGACCGTGAGGGTTTAGGGTGGCATTTGGGATTCAGCCCATGAGAGAGTGTGGATAGCGTGCTTAAGTAATTGCAGAGAGTGTGCAGGTCGGAGCCAGGAAGGATGCTGGGAAATGTAGTGCAGAGGTGACTATATATTACTACATTCAAAATAAATGCAAATACATGTTTTATTGATCCTGCAAGTTTTAATATTGAATATATTTTCACAAACAGCCACATGATGGTGTTGGCGAGACAGGGCATTGTTTGTCTTGTTTTATAGGATCTTATTCAGATTCTTTTATATTCATATTCAAATGAGATCATATGGAATTACAGTAGCCCAAATATGTTTACAATTACTGCCATTGCAATAGATTCTGCGAAACTGGTGTCTAAAAGTTCTAAATTCTAGTTCTAATCGTTCATAACCTTTTGGAAACAAGGAGCTTTAACATTAAAAAGCTCAATATGAATGAAGCGCTAATATAAAATGGCTTTCTAAACAATGGGAGCTAAAACAACCCGAATGTGAGTCAACTGAGCGTTAGTTTGTAAAATGTAATTTCATCTGTTTTCACATTTTCTAAGAACTCAAGTGAGCTTGAGCAGTATGGCAAGTTTTTAAGTTGTAGCACCAAAGTGAGAGACCTTTTCTCAGAGACCTTCAAAAAAGCAAAGCTGTCCACCTACGCCATTTCACAAGAGCATGCTTTTTATGCTGTCAGAGAAGAAGAGGAAGAAGAAGAAAAAGAAGAGGAAAAAAAATCAAAGCTGAAGTCATTCCCATCTAAGTCTCCCACAGAGCTAAACATGATTGCCTGTCATGGACAATAACACTTTCATTCCAAGCTAATTTCATAGAGGGTGACTCCTCGATTTGATATTTGACTCGCCCTGGTTTCACAACTTTGAGCAATAGATTCAAGACAGTGGGACTTGTTTACAATGTATATTGAGTCCTGGTCTCCACACTAAGGTTTAGCTCATTAACTCTTTCAGATGTAAAGGATAATGGAACAGTGGAAAATTGGTTTTAGTTGATATTATTTCACTAGAATATAATTATAAAATTATACATGGTTCATTAATGAGCATAAAGACAATGAAGAACGTTTTTTGGCTGGGAGGCACAACAACACACTAACAAAGTCAGAACGAAAAGAAAATTAGGAATTGACAAGAGGTAGTATATAAAGAGATAGAGACAAAGAGACACCAAGAGAAAGTTTTCAACTGAAAAAGATAAAATGAAAGGTGTGTTAAAGCTTAATTATGACAGCATAGAGACATGTATAATTCATCCAGAACTCGTAGAGAGTGCAAATCAGCAGGCTTCAAAGAGAAATCTAAAGTTTAGACCAATCTGACCTCTGTTGTGATCAAATGTACAAGGCTTGTGGAAATGTGGAGAGGGATTTCGGTATGCAGTGATGGAGAAAGTGAAAATAGAAAAGAAAAAAAAACGCATATTGTACGTGGTTTGTTCTACCTCCTACTGAATTTGTTTCCAGTGATGTTTTGAAAGGGTCGCTCTGAAATATAGTTGGACATTTTCAAATACAAGATGGATACAGCGGGTCTTAGCATAAACGTACAAACGCAGGACTCACAATAGAGGGGAAAAATAAATAACATGCTCAAATATTGATTATTGATTAGATTATTGAATGATAAAGGAGCAGAGATGATTCGATTTAGAAATGCATAATATATCAGTACAATTGTGGTTACTGGCCAATATTAGAAATTATTTAGTTTCACAGTATCGAACAATATTAGATATTTAAGTGCTTGTTTACCCTATTTTTACATTTAGATTAGCTTTGCCATGAAATGTAATCCAGTATCCCAAAACTAATATCTGTTCCATACTGTACATTATAGTGCTGCTATGCCTACATTCACTTGTAGCATAATATTATTTTAATTTTTAGCAATTTACTTTGTAATTATTTATTTATTTTTGTCAGTATAGCATTTTAATAGCGACCATTTATCATCTATCAGCCGTAACATGAAATAATTATTGTATTATTGGCCGGAAATGTAATATCAGTGCATCCCATTCTTTTGACTAACAATTAAGTCCATTAATACATCAGTACAGTAATGAACATTAATAAAATCAATTACTGCATACATTACATACATACCAGCTAATGCTACCATTATTGTACGCCAAATACTTTTGGTAAATTAGCTTAACTTCCTCCCCATAATTATACTGCCAGAAATAGTTCCATATTTATAAAATTACAGTAGGTACAGTAGACTTCCAACCAACGAGTGCAAAAAACATGTTAGACATGAAACTGTAATTGTAATAATGACCTAATGGGAACACATTAGATCCTCCCAGAGAGAATCATTTATAAATGCTGAGATCCTCAGAGTTTCCATTAAAACACAATGCTTATCGCATTTGAAATTGAACATTTTAATTACAGCTAAGCCCATCTGCTTGACACAGTGATTATCACAGTCTATTCATTGAAGGATACACCAGAATTGAACACACTCACACATGCACAGACTTCATACAAGGTCTAATCAGAATTGCCAAGTTTCGCTTGAGAAATCAGCCTGGTCTGAAAAAAAACAAGCCCAAACTATGCAACCAGGTCTGGAAAAGCAAGTCTAAAATAACCGGTGTGCCTTCAATTGACAGATGCACAGAACAACAGATAAACACTTTCTCTTACGCATTCAAGTGGGCAATTAAAGCAATCTGCAAACAGGAGTAGGGAATGTTTACAGTGAAAAAAAAAAAGATTTTGTCTTCTTTGATATAATTTGTCAGTGACAAATTATCAGAACAAAATAACTATAATATCTATTATGTTCTGCCAAAAAGTTGTTCATTTTCATTCCTTGAACCATATCTAGTCCCTGTCAAGAAGTCCTCCAACTCCAGCATGTTAGGACCAAATGACCATCTCATCACAGCATAAATTATATAATATTTATTTCTAACGCTGCATTCACACAGGGCGTCGGCGTTAATGCTTGACGAAGGGATGTCTGAAGCTTGTGTTGATGCGACCGTTATAGTGATAACAGCCAATCACATTACTTTCCAGTGTTGCATGAACGCAATTGTCTAGCGACTGCACTAGAGTGTTTGCATAAGGCGATCTGATTGGCTGACGCCTGCGTTGGCACTTGAAAAGTTGAGAAATCTTCAACTTCTGCCGCTTGCAACATGAGTGAAGCGATGCGACGGAACCCACAATTCAGTTCGGCAACGCATGACGTCACCCATTCAAAGTAAATGAGAAGCGTTAACGCCGACGCCCCATGTGAATGCAGAGTAATATTTCTAGCTTTCTAATATAATAATAACAAATATAATGTTTGTGCATTGACGGCTATGATTTTTATTATTTACGTAATGTCTTTACTGTTGCATCAAAAGCCGTTTGTAATGGCATAAAGATACTGAATCCACTTACTTCAGATCTTTTCTTAAGTCTGTTAAAAAAAGTTCAGTAATGTAGTCTTAAAGGGTTAGTTCACCCAAAACATGAAAATTCTGTCAGTAATTACTCACCCTCATGTTGTTCCACACCCGTAAGACATTCGTTCATCTTCAGAACACAAATTAACATGTTTTTGATAAAATCCAATGGCTCAGTGAGGCCTGCATTGACAGCAAGATAATTAACACTTTCAAATGCCCAGAAAGCTATTGAAGATATATTTAAAGGTGCCCTAGAATCAAAAATTTTATTTACCTTGGCATAGTTGAATAACAAGAGTTCAGTACATGGAAAAGACATACATTGAGTTTCAAACTCCATTGCTTCCTCCTTCTTATGTAAATCTCATTTGTTACGTAACAGTCGGGATCATTAATATGTACGCCCCCAATATTTGCATATGCCAGCTCATGTTCAAGGCATTAGACAAGGGCAGGCAGTATTAACGTCTGGATCTGTGCACAGCCGAATCATCAGACTAGGTAAGCAAGCAAGAACAATAGTGAAAAATGGCAGATGGAGCAATAATAACTGACATGATCCATGATAACATGATATTTTTAGTGATATTTGTAAATTGTCTTTCTAAATGTTTCGTTAGCATGTTGCTAATGTACTGTTAAATGTGGTTAAAGTTACCATCGTTTATTACTGTATTCGCGGAGACAAGAGCCGACGCTATTTTCATTTTTAAACACTTGCAGTCTGTATAATTCATAAACACAACTTCATTCTTTATAAATCTCTCCAACAGTGTGTAATGTTAGCTTTAGCCACGGAGCACAGCCTCAAACTCATTCAGAATCAAATGTAAACATCCAAATAAATACTATACTCACATGATCCGATCCATGCATGCAGCATGCATGACGAACATCTTGTAAAGATCCATTTGAGGGTTATATTAGCTGTGTGAACTTTGTTTATGCAAAGTTTATGCCCCTTTAACTGCACTTATAGTCGAGAGCTTGGGAGGGCAGGGAGCGAGAGATTTAAAGGGGCCGCGCAGCCTGAATCGGCGCATAGTTAATGATGCCCCAAAATAGGCAGTTGAAAAAATTTATTAAAAAAAATCTATGGGGTATTTTGAGCTGAAACTTCACAGACACATTCAGGGGATACCTTAGACTTATATTACATCTTTTGAAAAGACGTTCTACGGCACCTTTAAAACAGTTTGTGTGAGTACAGTGGTTCAACCTTAATGTTATGAAGCGACGAGAATACTTTTGTGCGCCAAAAAACAAAAAAAACGACTTTATTCAACAATATCTAGTGATGGGCGATTTCAAAACACTGCTTTATGAAGCTTCGAAGCTTTACAAATCTTTTGTTTCGAATCAGTGGTTCAGAGCGTAAAAGACATGTGATTTCAGTAAACAAATCTTCATTACGTTATAAGTGTTTAGAAATTTCAAAGGTTCACGTGACTTTGGCAGTTTGTTACACATTCCGAACCAATGATTCGAAACAAAAGATTCATAAAGCTTCGAAGCTTCACGAAGCAGTGTTTTGAAATTGCCCATCACTAGATATTGTTGATAAAGTCATTATTTATAAGTCATTGCATTATTTATAGGTCGAGTCTCAGGTCCGGCAGGGATTGTTGGTGAGGGGAGTGAATGTCCAGCCCTCTCCCCACCCTCCATACCACGACTGAGGTGAGACCCTTGAGCAAGGCACCGTACCCCCAACTGCTCCCCGGGCGCCGCAGCAATGGCTGCCCACTGCTCCGGGTGTGTGTTCACGGTGTGTGTGTTCACTGCTGTGTGTGTGCACTTGGATGGGTTAAATGCAGAGCACAAATTCCGAGTATGGGTCACCATACTTGGCCACATGTCACTTCACTTCACTTCACTTATAAGTTATTGCACAAAACGTATTCCCATCACTTCATAACACTGAGGTTGAACCATTGTAGCCATGAACTGTTTTAAATTTGTATTTAGTACCTTTCTGGGCATTTGAAAGTGTTAATTATCTTGCTGTCAATGCAGGCCTCACTGAGCCATCTGATTTTATCAAAAATATCTTAATTTGTGTTCCGAAGATAAACAAAGGTCTTACGGGTGTGAACGACATGAGGGTGAGTAATTAATTTCAGAATTTTCATTTTTGGGTGAACTAACCCTTTAAAACACAAGCAGCTCTGGCACGAATAACAGCACCATTTCGGTGGGAAAGGGTAGAGCGCTTACTTGCTTCTGACATCTCACTCACAGCCCTCATTCAAACAGATAGAGCAGCGATTGCCAGTGGCATTGACAGACAGAGAAACATCATCACACACTAAATAACGATAAAGTGGTCATATGTTTTGTCCTTTGAATCCTAACCACTAACAAGACCAAATACGCAAGCTGTATTCTGGAAATAAGCCCTCTCCCCCTTTAAAAACAGTGACTGCCCAAATCTATAAGCAACTTCTTGAAAAAAACAAGCCCAAGGTCGCATATAATAAGCAGACTTGGCAACCCTGGGTCTAATATTAACATAGCCCAACAAACAGGGCAGGTTCGTCATTGTTTCACACTCATTTCCCTCCACCAGTGACACCTTTGTCACACAGAGCCAATGAGGCAGTGTTCAAGACAAGCCAATTAGCCTTTATCTCACTAAAGTCGTGAGACCATGTGGACATGTGTACAGGTGCAGGTAGATACTACATTTTCTGCCATTATCTTGACAGTGGGAATTTTGTGTTCTGAGAATAAAAGTCCCCCCACCCCACTCAAAAGATCAAAATCAGTATTCTAACCCGAAGCGAAAATATGATTAATTGCTAGCCGG
The DNA here is from genome assembly GCA_003731715.1 of Anabarilius grahami. Taxonomy (NCBI): domain Eukaryota; kingdom Metazoa; phylum Chordata; class Actinopteri; order Cypriniformes; family Xenocyprididae; genus Anabarilius; species Anabarilius grahami. Next base: position 7,844,167 of record RJVU01018281.1, on the reverse strand, counting down.
CACATTCTTGGCATGAGGGTAATAAGCTCGACTGGAGTTCTCAATTCAGGTCTTTCTCTTCTCCTTGTGTATGCATGCAAATATATTCTCGCTATGCGTGCACCACATTAGAATTATCCACAGAAAATTGAATTTAGATAGCTACATGCATAAGTAGCAAACTCATTTTCAATGGAGGTTAATTTATACAGAGAGTGTAAAACCTGTCTGGTGCCGTTTGATACGGTGGGCAAATAGCGCCGGCAAAAGCACCCACTTTACTCTCGCCGTCTCTTGTTCCTTTGTGCGACTTCAGACCCCGAGCAGAGAAATCTTTTCATCAGTGCACTTCTCGGACACATTACCAGAATAAGTGCACTACTTTCCTGTCATTACAGACAGCTTTACACATTTGAAGGGAAGTAGGAGCCCTGTGGTGAGGAAGAGCAGCTGTCATGCTGGCCTGTCTGGCTCGTCAGTATCAGGTGCCACATTACTTAATCTGAAATGAGTGATTTATGCTCTCTGATAAGTGCCATACCTAGGTCGAAGCTTACAGCTGTAAATGCTTCATGTATAAAACATCCTCAATGGCAGTATTTTTAAAAGTTTAATAACTGTGCAAACTTAGAGCTGATTGCCCTCTCTTCATGGAAGAAGCTAGGGACAAGCACACACTCTGCCTAATGGATACTTCAACAACTGATCCTCATCTAAGATCAGGTAAGCATTTTAGATCTAATTTTGATGGCATTTTCACCTGAAAATGAAAACTCTGACATAATTTACTCACCCTCATGTTGTTCCAAATATGTATGAATTTCTTTTTTTCTTTTGAACACATAAGGAAATATTCTGAGGAAAGGGCATAAAAGTACAATGAATGTATCCAACAAGTATAGTCCATATGACTTGAACACTACGCACAAAGTCTTCTAAATCACAAACCAAAATCCGGTATTCACTGGTAATCTTTCCATCTAGTGAGCTGTTAACTGCTGTATAACTTGAGAACTGGATCAGTGTGATTCATGAATGAATCATTCAGACTGATTTTGTGAATTGGATCTCAAAAGCACGGTTTGTTTGCAAATTCGACATTTACTTCTCTCATTGGGAGCTAGGGCGGATATGAGTAAACAACAAATCTGTTCCTCATATGCCAAGCTTTCACACAGTACCATTCAAATGTTTGGAGTCTTAGTCTTTTTGAAAGTCTCTTATGCTCACCAAGGCTGCATTTATTTGATTAAAAATGCAGGAAACATTAGTTCAATTTAAAATAACTGCATCCTATTTAAATATATTTTAAATGTAATTTATTCATGTGATGGTGAAGCTGAATTTTCAGCTTCATTACTCCAGTCTTCATTGTCACCTGATCCTTCAGAAATCATTCTAATATTCTGATGTTTCTGAAGAAAAAGTTCTTATTATGGTATTATCAAACAATCAAAGAAGAAGCAGCAAGAAAACAAGAACAAATATATAAGAAAGTTGGTTTAACTAGATTGGAACAACAAAGCTTTTGCTGACATATACTTTTATTTTTCATGATTATCTCTGAATGCCACTGAAGAAGTATAGACCAAGAACTAAAGAAAGCCAACTGGTACTCAATATGGCTGGAATCCAGCTTCCTCTAAAAATGGTTTGATTTTTTATATATATAGTTACCAATGCCTTTGGATTAATTTCTTGGAAATACCACTAGATTCTGTCCATACGTTGGTTATAATATTACACACTCCATGTGGGATTTGACATTTGATATTTTAGTATATAGGTCTAGGCAGCTCATTAAAGGTTGAGGTGAATTAATATGCCTTTTGATTTTCAAGTGCAAAATGAATCGCAATAGCCTGCATGTAAAAACTTGAAGAACAATCTTCTTTGTGTCACTTGAATACATATTTTTTTATTCTCACATCTTGGTTTTGTTTGCTTGTGTGGGCTGTTCAAATAAATTTCAGAATGTGTAAAAATCTTTTCCCTTCACTGACCATGTTGTGTATCTGTGTATGTGTCTGTATCAGTATGAAACAGAGTAGGAGAGCAGCCTGTATGCTTTGGGAGATTCGCTCTGTGCTCCGGTGCACAGCGGACTGGCGTCTGTAGGCTTATAAGCTCAGAGGACTGGATATCGACTCCATCATGCCGGTCATGGGCGCTTATTGTTCTGAGTGCCTGTGGATTACTCCCCAATTCCCCCCAAAACGGACACCAGTCTCCTTCCGCCACGCTCTGTGGTCCACTCTATTACAGGTCGAGACTTTTAAGGCCCGTCTTCCCTGCGCTGCCATTCTTCACACTGCCTGCCGCCTACTAGCAAGAAACAAAATGGATGCCATATGACTGGCACAGTCAGAGCACAGTCAGAGCAACATACCTGCTTTTGTGCAGAACTGCTAAAAAAAAAAATTGTCTAATAGTTTATCCACTGCAACTTGATGAATGAAACTATTTAATTATAAGATATTAAACTAATATATAGATGTTTACTTGTCACCAGACTACTGGGTAACATGGAGACAGTTAACATTAAACAATTGTACACAACTGAGCCTCATTTCCTGCTACTCTGAATGAGTCATATGGTTATTTAAGGAAGATAAATGTAGCCTAAACACTATGAGCAGTTCAGAGTCAGACTATTATTTTTTTTATTATTAAAATAAAATAAATTTACTCCCCTAAAAATGGAACAATAACGAAAACATTCATGTTAAACAAAATACGTGATTTGATTTTAAAACAAAACGAAACAAAGCAAAATAAAATGAATTTTGTTTGAAATACTAACAGGAAATTACCATCCTACTAGTGGAGCAATAATGAAAACATTCATGTTAAACATAAAATATTTTATTTTATAATAATAACGTTAATAATAAAAAAATAATGGGAAAAGATGGAAATGTAACTATTTCTGAAGATATAGTAGGTTTGAAATACAAACATTAACATCCAACAACTAGATCAATAATGAAAACAGATAAAAAAAGAAAAGAAAAGAAGATTACATAATTAAAGCTAAAGAAAAAGGGTTTACAAGGGTTATGGGCACATGGAGCAAATGAGGTGTTCATGAGGACCTTGAATGACAAATATTATATTCTCGAGAACTTTATATACATATGCAAAAAACAGTCATAACTACAGTGGCAAATACAGTGTGTATGTACATATCAAGTATGTCATTTAGAACAGGGACTTAGTCAATTACACAACAGTTAGTTTGGGTCCTTAAATTAGTTTGGACAAGTGGCATTTCATGACTGCTGAAATTTACTGTATATAACAGCGCTGTAATGTTTCACTCCACTCGTCTGTGTTTGCATGTTCCAGACAGGCGTCACGTGCAATTGTTGACACTGATTTGTCTTTATGTAGTTGACGGAGCAAAAATGAACAAAATAACAGCATATTGTGTCTACAAATGAAAAATATTATGCTATAATCGCTTAAACTTTGATCTCTGAAACTAAGAAAAAAGAGGGTTGATGCTTTACACAATGATCTTCATAGTGTCAACTACTGTAACAACCGATTGACCATGTACTTCTTTTGCTAGGCTGGTATTTTTTTCATGAGCCCATGGATGAAATCTTAAGTGTAGCCTCTCTCTTTCTCAGTTCCCCCCTCTCACATTTCCGTTTAGCTCTTTAGCATGAGTCTACAGCTCCTCTTGATCTTCTGGTGTGTTCTCTCAGCAGGTGAGGGAAGGCCAGAGGCATCGTGCCCTGCAGGCAGTGGGCTGCCTTAATCTTTCAAGAAAGGCTTTCCATTCGGTTATGAGTGATTCTTTGTATACTGTTCTCATCCTCTGCTTGGCCGCCTCTATATCTGCTCATTTTCTTTCGCTTACATTCTATCACTTCTCTGTGCCTCTCAAACACATGCACACACACACACACTCTCTCTCTCTGTTCCTAAGCCTTATCTCCACCCCGCCAGGTAATAATTAGTTTCTTTGCGATTGCCATGGCAACAAAGCACAGTTGCTGTGGTGGTCTGCCTGCTATGTATTATTTCAGTGAGCCGTGAGAAGAAAAATGTACTGATGACAGAGGGATCAAAGCTTCTAGACCACTCCAGAAAGACTGACCATCACTCCACACCTACCATGCCAACTGTAAATGTGTGTGTGTTCATGTTTAAATGCGTAAGTTACCATTCAATAGCATTTCATTCGTCACAGTATAATTGTGGACTTCCGTTTCCATCCTTGAGCACATCTGTACGTGTATATAAGTGTGTGTGCTGCTGCTCTGCTTCAACAGTCACACCAGAGATAGGTGAGGAGAGAGGGAGACAGAAAGTATAATGATCTATATTATTTATTCCTATGACCCTCTGCTCTTTGATCAATAAGAAGTCCAATAGTCAGACACTCGCTGCAAGCGAATGCATTACACATTGACATGGCAGTGGAGTCTCATACTAATCCTTTTCCATTAAACATGCATGTCCACAAGTTTCTCAATCTATTATCTCTCATTCTATTTGGACTTCAAGTTGTGCATGGAAAAATATGCAGCTGGATTCATTAGAGATTCATGCACATTCATACCCATCTTCTAATGTTGATGAATCTAGATGATTCTAAATGAGGCAGTTTACCTTATTCTTAACGTAAGAGCAGACGCGGTCATTGCAACTTGATTGTGTCCAGCTTCCAGTCTCATCTGCTTCCAATTATTTTAGCTATACAAAAACTGTACGTTATGGTGCTTGATATTGCAAACTATTGTGTTATCATATTATTTATTATCGTGGTTTGTAGCACAAATTATTTGACCATTTACTGCATTTTGTTATTCTTCCAGTTATTTACTTCTAGCGGCTAATGAATCACAATCACAGAAAATAGCTTACTTCCACGTTGCTACATAAGGTGAATATGTGCACAGAGTTAATAATTAACATAATGCATGCACAAACCATCTCCATATAAGGACTTCTGCACAACCTCTCCTGTACTCTTATTGGTCACTTTCTGCAAACGTATCCTTATAAGCTCTCTAAGAGATCAGATGGTACACACGGAGACGCGTTTAGCTGTATACGTAAAAATGTTGTATTGTATTGGAGTTTCGTCCAGATGGATCCAGCGTTTTGGGAGCCTGAAACCGCTATTTTTTAAACTGGGTCCCGGAGTTGATAAATCTGAAAACGACACCCTTGCATTTTCGTGTATACAGCCAATCCGTATATTTTGTGAAACGATGATGTCATCACCCCATGTCTCGACCCTAGTCAGACACCGCTACATCACGTAACAGCAACAACAACAACAACAGTGGACTACATGCTTGTGCTCGTGTTGCGAATCTACTGAGCCTATTAGCTTTATTACATTTTTATTACTAAGCTTTACTAAAGTTTGTATACAGTGTTCTGGCATGTATACTACATCGTTTTGAGTCAGTTTCAGTGGTTTCGTGTGTACGCAGATATTTCTTGAGACGGCGGCGTGTTTACAATATTTTTTTTTTTTTAGAACAAGGAAAAAAAAAATATTGGAAAGGGAAAGCTCTGGCTTCGTGTGGATGTGGCCTAAAGATACTGTATACTCTTGCTTGAAAGCATTTACACTAAGTTCTTTGAGTAAATCAAGTGTGCCATAAATAAAATCACACTGTAAAAAAATGTTAACGGTAAAAGACTGTAAAAATGCTACGGGCGAAAACCAGTTAATTGGTTTACAGAAAGTTTCTGTACTATATTCGGTGAATAACTGTAATAGATCTAACGGTACATTTAATGTTATTTTACGGTAAAATACCTTTAAATTTATAGTTTTTGGACATGATAAATAGATCATTGTATAATTTACAGTGAAAAAACGTAAATTGACATTCCTACAATTCCCTGCGTGACACTTCATATTCGATGTATTTTTGTTGAAATAACTGTTTCTTTGTTTTTTCTAATCAGTTATGCACATTAGGGTTTTATGTTACATATAATGTTGTTTAATGTTTATTGCATTTTTAAAATTTTTAATGTGTTACCATGATGGTGTTTAGTGTTTGTGTGAATGACACCGTGAGCACCTTCTATATATTAGTATTGTCCTTCTCAGCTTTTGGAAAAGCTGTTTGTGATGAGCTTTGATTCATCATGTGACTCTCATCACCGCTGTGTTTGGTGGTTGTCCGTGTATTACAAAGGTACAAAACAGATATTAGTACTTCAATAAGTTGGTAAATTAACATTACATCAGTTAATGAAATACGTTTTGTTTGTTTTTTTTTACCGTAAATTTAAAAAAAAAATTTACAGCGAGTAACAAACTGTTATAAACCGTAATTATTATAATAAAAACCTTAAAATTGTATGGTTTTGAACTATAAAATAGACAGTAAACTAAGTGCTGTCCCTTAAAACCTAAAACATTGCTACCGTATTTTTTCCGGTAAAGTTCTGGCAACCACAGCTGCCGTTTTTTACCGTACATTTAACATGGATTGGTTTTACAGTGCAGTTCAAATACAATAAGCATCTCATACGTAAGGCCTAAACTACAAACTTCATGTGATAGGTTCTTCATTTTTTAAAATAAAAATATTACATATACGCTACTGTTCAAAAATTGAAAGAAATTAATACTTTTAGAAGAAAAAAAAATGTTTCAAAAACATTTAAACAAATCTTACTCAACCCAAACTTTTGAAAGGTACAGTAATGTAAATTTCAACTGTTGACTTCTACTTCTGGTAAGACTTCAAGCTGGGGTTTGGACTCATTGGCTTTGGTCTAAAGCAAACATGCCCAAATCCTACTTTGCAGTCCACTCACATTTCAATTGAAATATGCCAGCAAAAAAAAAAAAGAAAAGAAAAAAAGAGCCGAACAGCAAAATCTGCATAAGTGCCTTTAGTCTGGATTTGTCTTTAGTCTGTGAATTGGATCTTAGTTTTATCCCCTGGCTCCATACATGACTTAAATGTGTCATTAAACAATCTACACTTTAGACTGTTGATGCCATTTTTTTTTTTAAATCACCAGTACAGTTAAGATATATTTTTCAACATGATAAAACTGGATCAAGTATATCAAATGTGTCAGGGTAGGAAAAAATGGCAGCAGACCTACTTAGTGTCGAGTGCCTACACTTAGGCCCAATTAGAATGCATATTTTAACTGAACTTAAACTTGCTGAATTATTAATATGTGCTCTGGTTCTGCAGCCATAAGCAGGAGAATGAAGAAATGCTTCCAGTCATTGTGCTTCTATAGAAAAAAAGCAAAAAGTTTAGAGCTAAAACTTAATAGAGTTTTTTGAAGCCATTTAAGTATTGCATTCAAAATAATTGCATCACTTAGATATTTGAAATAACTATGGAATTTGTTTCTTCAAATATTCTTTTCATGCAAGGTCGGCGTGAGGGTCAGGCAAGATGGCTGCAGATGACCTTGCCCTGCTGTTCGGCTTTGATTCCCTTTTTGAAGTGCAGATGGAGATTAACAGACAGCCATAAAAGAGCACAAATATTGTATGCTTCTTTATTACGCTGTGCTGAAAGCAACTAAAGGTTTGAATCAAAAGTATTATGGTAAAAAGAAGCGTCATGCATTGCACTGTATGATTTAATTAAACAAGACAAAGACAAAAAAAGCAAAGAGCAAACTGCAAATAATAAAAGAAAATAAAAGGCACAAAGAGAGAAAAGAAGAAAAAACAGTATGGCTTTCAAATAGAAGCTGCAGTGCGCTGATATGATCTCACTCCTTTTCTCATTCCTTTTTTAAGTTCTCTAGGTGGATATCGGGGAGTACGAAGACTCACACAGCTCTGTATCTCCTTCCCTGCCCTGAGTGAGCAATCTGAGGCTAGTTGGGCTGGAGAGTCGCTCTCTGCCGCGAAAACTCCATGCCTAGGGACGTTTAATCATGTCATGCTGTGCAGTTGGCCAAGCTGGGGGCGACAGATGCCATGCAACCAGGGTGTGATTAATCCTGGAGGATTCTGGGTGCTGCCAAGGAGAGAGCGAGAGAGGGCCACCGTGAGTCGGTGCCAGGGGATACGCATCACGCGCCTTGCCACAGGCTCCGGGGTCTAACAGCATCTGAGGAGAACCAAGAGGCCATCGAACACTATCACCTCCTCACCATGCCACCGTCTGTTTTTTCCTGTTGTTCCCGTGGCAATCATGCCTCTCCCTGTCTGTTCTCGCTCTATTTCCTTCTTTATCTCCCAACCTGTGTTCTCAGTTCCCGGGTGTCCCTGATGGGAAGAGGCATAATCCGAACGCAGGAGGGTTGGTGGAAACATGTAGATGATGAAATCACAGGAATCCTGCCGAGGAGAAGGCCAGGGACAGTGAAGAGGGAGGCTTTCATGTCTGTTGTGATTTGCCCCATCCGTCCTCAGAGTGGCATTGGGGAAATTTGGTAGAAAATGAGTAGAAGTTTGACAAGTTCCACAACAAGTCTCAACAATGCAGCTGGGGGAAAAGCAAGGAAGGAAGACTAACAAGGAAGAAAGAGAATCTTACTGCTCTATGGAGCACAAGATCCCAGTTTTTTTTATATATTTACATGGCCACTAGATGGCACTGCAGACAGGGTCTTAATCTCTGGTCTCTCTCTCTCTCCATGGTAAGTGTCTGTCTTTTTCAGTTCTCCCTCTCTCTCCATTTCCTCTTACTTGTTCTCTCTTATGTTACTTTTTCCTCTACACAGTTGCTCAACAGAATAGAAGCCTTCAGATGTGAAGGGAAATCTGAAGTTTGGATAGGTACTTTATGAGTACTATCAGCCGTGATACATGCCCATTTGAGCGGAGGAACGAACACACATATACTCAGGCTTGACCTATGCAATCTCGCTGTTGTTTAATGACTCTGTTAACTTTGTGTTCTGATCCCTGAGGTCCGTTTCTCAGTTTGGAATGAGAGCATGAAAGATCAATATTGGGAAATATTATCTCTGCTACCTCAGCTTCCGCCTGCTAAACATAAGCTCTTCGCTTGAAACCCCGTTTGAGAGCCGTCTCCTGCTATTATGCCGTACGAGGGCAAAAAAAAAGTCAAAGAATGAAATGAAAATGAAACACATCCGTTTTGCATTGTCATAGAAGGAGATGCAGAGATGATGTTACAGTCGTTGTTGCATAATCGTTTCAATACGGCAACCTTCGTACAGATGTCTCCACAGATCAATTAGAGGACAAAACGCTCTTAATTTCTCCTAATATTACTAAAACCTGTAACCTCATTATTGCAAAGCCATCATGGTTTGTGCACTGAAAACAACGGAGTAAAAAGAGTTGCATTTATGGATGTAATTTTCAAGCTTGGCTGAGTGCAGTAAGGTTTCCCAACAGCCTGTCGTACAGCTCTCCGCCCTAGTAATTAGACAAGAAAAGGCATAAATCGATACCCTAGTGTCTGTCTGGCACTGAGGCAGTCAAAGAGCTGGCTACATTAATACATTAACCCAGAGAAACAGACATTACATTGTAATCAATCCTGCTACACAAATCAGATTAGGTGGAGCGAGCGGAGTCCTAGTGCTCTCAGATGAACGCACATCCTGTACATTACAGCAGGTCAGTGGAGCAGCCCGAAGTGTAAATGGATGAGTGATCTCACAATCTTTAGAGGAAGTGCATCTCGTCCCTGCTAGATATTTGCCCAATTAACAGTAGGAAATCAATTTATAGTCATATCCATTTGCTCACAATGTACCTGTTTGTGTGCACGGTAACACCGACACACTCAAAGCACTAATCGGCCTGCACGGTGCGGGACCGTCACTACCGTTGATTAATTTTCAAAGCCCGTTGAGTATTCGAGAGCACACAAACACACGCACCACTTTAACAACCACTTGACAAATAGCTACCTGAAACACAAAAGGTGACAACCTGTAATTAGAAAATATATTAGTTTGATTTATGTTTTTGGCCCAATCGATTTTAATTAATTTAGTAGCCCACAAGCTCAAGTATTATTACAAACACACATTACCTTGACAAAGATTTATGGCGCAAATGAACTGCCAGACCTCATTATATGAATTTATAATCTATCGCATATTTAAAATGCAATTAGCCATTATTAGGATAATGACAGAGTACAATTTGCTGTGTGAAAAATGCAATCAATCTGAAATTGAAAATCAAACAAATTCTGAATGGTTCAGTAAAAAGGTAATGGGCGAGCAAAGTTTCACAATTCAGGAAACTATCGTAGAGTAATTACACATTATAATTGGTTTGCCTTTACGCAAAACCATAATGTAAACAGAACCCAAGAAAATGGCTTCATCTGTTACTCATTTTGTGTCAAATCAAGAAAAAGGGCTGTAAACAATTTTGCAGCTCACTGTACTTGCTTGTAATCGATGTATTGCTTGGTGCTTCACTGGTGTGTGCAAGCAGCCAGTTTCCCTTCTATACATCTATGTATTTTATTTCAATTAAAACTGCTGTTTTATAAGCTATAACTGCAAAATGGCAAAGATGAAACACTTTATCAAGCTTTCAGCTCGAAATACTCTGGATATTGCAGTGTTTTCCATGAGAGGAGCTGTCCTTGGTGCTGAAAAGTGTTATTTAGACTGGAGTTTAATGTACTTGTGCGTTATAGGCTCGTGCTGCTTAAAGGATTAGTTCACTTCAGAATTAAAATTTTCTGATAATTTACCCACCCCCATGTCATCCAAGATGTTTATGTCTTTCTTCAGTCAAAAACATTCCAGGTTTTTCTCCATATAGTGGACTTCAACAGGGTTGAAGGTCCAAATTGCAGTTTCAATGCAGCTTTAAAGGGCTCTACACATTCCGAGCTGAGGAATAAGGGCCTTATATGGCAAAGCGATTGGTCATTTTCTAAAAAAAATAATACATATTTTTAGGGATGTCCAGATCCGATCACGTGATCGGAAATCGGGCCCGATCACGTGGTTTCAGACTCGATCGGAATCGGACGTTACCTCCCGATCAGGACTCGGATATATATGTATATATATATTCTCATTATTTTTAACACATCTATAGTTATGCAGTGGCACAGAGCTAGGCCTGTTTCACACTGCAAGCATAAGCGGCGCGTGAGCAGCGCATATTTTTTCAGCGTACATGTTAACCAACGGATGCATTCATACAGGCAGCAGGAGCAGCTCGAGCGTCAGGCAGGAGCGTCGCGTAAGCAGCAGTGCCGCGATCGTCTCGGCACCGAGTCTATCCCTGTGTCTCAATCAGCTCCCTAGCTCCCTAGGTCGTGAATCAGTATATAATGAAAGTGAATGTGGCTGATACCCTGATCAGTGCCCTGACTACTGAACTAGGGAGTTGATTGAGACACACGCTGCGCTGCTGACGCTCAATTAAATTGAAAGCACACTTTTGATGGACAAAATAAATATAATTTCACACAAAAAAGTGTTCAAAATGCACACAATACGCATGTCTAATGTGTTTTAACAAGAATTTGAGTATGACACAAAAGAAAATTAAAAATCTAAAATTAGTATTGGAGATTTACCCATTTAAACTTGTTTTTATTTATTCAGTTTAGGTTAAAGTATGGTGTATTATAAAAATCTAAAGTAAACTAGCCAGAAAATATGATATATAAACATTATGTTAGTTATTACACAGACTGCAGCATACCCAAATCAAACCAAATATATTTGTTTTTATATTAGACTTTTTATATTTACTGTTGCACTAAAGTGAAGACCCTTATTCCTCTGCTGGGATCGTGTAGAGCCATTTGAAGCTGCATTGAAACTGCAATTTGGACCTTCAACCCGTTGTAAGCCGTTAAAGTCCACTATATGGAGAAAAATCCTGGAATGTTTTCTTCATAAACCTTAATTTATTTTCAACTGAAGAAAGAAACACATAAATCTTACATGATTTGTGGGTGAGTAAATTATCAGGAAATTTTAATTCTGAAGTGAACTAATCCTTTAATAAGCCCTCAATTTTAGAGCTGGCATATTAGAATGTTTGAAATGCTGCACAACTTGAATTGTTTATGCCATTTAGAAGGCTCACAGTGTGTGCATATACATGTGTGTCAGTCTGTGGGTGTGCAAACTGCCTGACACCGCAGGACTCCATTAGAGAATAATGTCTGATGCCTGTGTAAATGAACTATGCGTTTAAGAGCCTTTTCATCTGTGATCACATCTAATGAAAATTCACCACCTTCCACTGGAGGTGAGAACACAACCTACGCTGGCTGATGAGAACCATGAAGAACCGTCACACCTTTTCATTCCATTACCCGTCCATCACACTCTGTGAACGTCCAAGATGCTTTTAACATGTGCATGAAAAATGGGATGCACAACACAAAAATGCATTATCAAGTGACTGTCAGTCCCTGGGGCCCAGATTCTAATTGCACTGTAAGATTTGACATGCACACAGATTCTAAAAGCACTGTAAAATAGAACATGCCCTGAAGTCGTGATTATGTTGACGTGTTGAAAACGAATATGCTCATTCAAAATTATTGATAATTCACATGAAGCTAGTGGCTAGTGGTTCTCAAGCTGTGGTACTTATGATAACAGTCCATTGTTATTCATTAAATTTCAGTATTTACTATTTTCAATTTGGCTTTAACTTTGTTTAGTTTTACAAAGTTAAAGTTTTAGTTTTAGGTTTAGTTTTTAATTAATGGAAAAATGTATAGAATATTTTTTAGTTGTTTTACACTATGTTCTAATATGTGCAATGTGACATGATTCCAACAATTTTTAGATCAACACTAAAAGATCAACACACTCACAATGCAGCAGAAGGGTGTAAAAAGACACACACCTAAAGTATAAATACCTTTGTTAAAACAAA
>RJVU01018281.1:7815411-7828377 GCA_003731715.1 Anabarilius grahami | reverse complement strand
GCCCCCCAGACAGCAAAAGAACAGAACGAACAGAATTATGTGACGAGAGAGAGCAGAGAGAACAGAATTATGTGACAAACAATAAAACGGCCTTTCTCCTCCACACACACAGACATCTACACAGAAAACTGTCTGCCTCTCCCCTTCCTGACCCAAACTTTTGGGATGCCAAATGTGAAAAAAGGAAGATGAATTACCATTGACTAGAGCTCAAGTGGGTGAAAGTGAGGCACATTTGCCTTTGATTCACCTGAGCTAATCCAGCTTCAAAGAGTCCAGCTCGCTCACCACAACTCCAGGGCTTGATTTTTCAGCTCTACCCTAGAGACCTGCAGCTCCTCCTGGGGACTGTAGCCATAATCTAGTCCTGTTAGTTCCAGACCCTGTCAGAGGTATTGCTCAACATGAAACACCTGTTCTTTATATTGGTTTTAACCTTGAGCGTGTCTTCAAAGGATTTCTGAACAAACAAATCTGAAATGGTACTCAGCACCTTGTGAAATGACGCTCCACATTGTAAGGGCAGAGATGGCACATTGTAAGGGCAGCTATAATAGCACAGAGAATAAATTGGGTTTTAAACTTTGTTGCAAAGGTCATTGCATTCTTTCTTGATAATGCAATCTACAGATTTGAGATGTGTTCACACCACAGTTCTTGGGCCTGAGGGCTTGTATTATTGGGGTGAGCAAGAAGTCATCACGATTTCACTCATTATACACTGTTTTCTCTTCAAATTAATGTAGAGATGCTCAGATCACAGAATGAGAGTAATGGAAATGAGAATAGGGAAATTGTAATAAAGAAGACAAGACATTTTTTCTGTTTCAAATGGCACACAATCTTTTACAGGCACAAACACACATCCAGCATGAAATAAGTCAAGGCACACATGAGTTGTGCGCCTACATAATGTAAGAATCTATCAGACTTTGATCTCCCATTTACCAAGAAGAGACTGCAAAATCATTTTCATATGCTTTGAACAAAATTGAATATGAAATGACAGAAAATGATACAATGGGCAGAATGAAGAGAAAGAGAGTATTCTGTACATTGAATCAGATCATAGCACTGCTATAGAAATTGTCATCTGCATTATTAATGTTGAGATGCATTTCTTTAACATAGGGCAAGAAAAAATCTTTTTGATATATATATATATATATACATATATATATCTACAGTGGTGTGCGAAAGTTTGGGAACCCCTTGCAGAATCTGTGAAAATGTGAATAATTTTAACAAAATAAGAGAGATCATACAAAATGCAAGTTATTTTTTATTAAGTACTGTCCTGAGTAGGATATTTTACATAAAAGATGTTTACATATAATCCACAAGACAAAAAAGTAGCTGAATTTATTAAAATATCTTCGTTCAAAAGTTTGGGAACCCTTGATTCTTAATACTGTGTGTGGTTACCTGGATGATCTATGACTGTTTTTTGTTTTGTGATGGTTGTTCATGAGTCCCTTGTTTGTTCTGAGCAGAAAAACCCTCCATGTCCTGCAGATTCTTCAGTTTTCAAGGATTTTTTGCATATTTGAACCCTTTCCAGCAATGGCTGTATGATTTTGAGATCCATCTTTTCACACTGAGGACAACTGAGGGACTCAAACACAACTATTAAAAAAGGTTCAAACATTCACTGATGCTCCAGAAGGAAACACAGTGCAATAAGAGTCGGGGGGTGAAAACTTTTTGAATTTAAAGATCAAGGTAAATTGTTCTTTTTTAATAAATCTGCAAAAATGTCAACAATTCTGTGTTTTTCTGTCAATATGGGGTGCTGTGTGTACATTAATGAGGAAAAAAAGTGATTTTAGCAAATGGCTGCAATATAACAAAGAGTGAAAAATTTAAGAGGGTCTGAATACTTTCTGTACCCACTGTATATATATATATATATATATATATATATATACACATGCACACTATTTAATGGAGAGAGCTATACTGTAAATGGTGGCTATTTTTTGATAATTAGAATTGCATAGCTGTTGACAATTTAACTATTAGTAAATTTTTAGTGGGCCTAAATGTAATATTCATTAAGGATGAAGTGTTCAAATTCCTACAATGTTTTGAGCTGAGCCTCAATGTCATTCTTTGATGCTTTTGAAAATGTGTCATTTGTATAATTTCTTTTGCGAGAACAAACCTAACAAATGCTCTTAACTGAATGAAAGTAAAAAGCATGTCCATTTAAATGCTATTCTTGCTTATTGTACAAACTTTTGCTAAGAAACAGTTCTTGTCAGTGGTTTCATGAGTTATGAAAGTAGATATCAGGGGAGATTCCTCCATGTCCCAGTTGTGAGGTCAGAGGTTCAGGTTCAGCTCCCTCTGTGTCTCACTTCACTTTTAATAGCTTACACAAATGCTCCTCCGGGCCTCAGGTCACCTCACAGGACCCTTCAGTCTGAACAAACCCTACAGGTCAGATTAGATGGAAGAGGCAGCAGGGAACAGAAGTGGAAGTGTCATACATTAGAGAAGGGGAAGACAATATTTCATTCTTAAATTGTTTTGAGAGGCCTGTGCCAGAGAGAACATGAATCAGCTTGTCAGAGGGCCTTCTGCCAGCACTGCTGAGGAAGAGGGGTTGAGAAAATGACTGTAGGGGCGACAGGAAGAGAGAAAGGAGGGATGGTGGGCTGGGTGGGGGATGACAGGTAACCTGTCTCTCTCACGCCGGTATGGACACTTCATCATTTAACACTTAATCAAAACTGCTGTCGTTGACGTGCAGGCAGCTACTTCCCCTGCATAATCTGTCACAACCTGCACAGGTGCTCCTTGCAGCGTTCAGGCAGGTTCAGGGCCAAAATGTACTGGCCCCAGTTCACCTGGAGCATATGTGACAAGAGGCTGTATACAGACAAGACGACAGCTAAAGCATCATGCCCTTTCGGACAAAAAACTCACGTGCCCTCTCACCTTTTTGAGCCAACTTGATTTTTAGTGTAGCTTTGTATATTTGATCGTTAAGCTGAATAAAAAGTTCAAAATAACAGCATTTATCTGAAATAGAAAGCTTTTATAACATTATAAATGTCTTTACTGTCACTTTTGATCAATTTAATGCATCCTTACTGATACAATTATTATTTTTTAATTATTATTACAATTATTACATTTTAATGTATTTCCAAAAAAAAAAAAAAGTATCTTGGTAGTGTACACAACTGTTTTCAACATTGATCATAATAACAATAAATATTTCTTGAGCAGCAAAACAAGTATATTAGAATGATTTGTGAAGGATCATGTGACACTGAAGCCTGGAGTTATGATGCTGAAAATGCAGCTTTGCCATCACAAGAATAAATTACATTTTAAAATATATTCAAAGAGAAAACAGTAATTTTAAATTGTACAAATATTTCACAATATTATGTTTTTTTTTCCTGCTGTATTTTGGATCAAATAAATGCAGCCTTGGTGAGCAGAAGACACTTCTATAAAAAAATAAAAAAATAAAAAACTTTAACTTTAAAAACTATCTAAAACTTTTGAATGGTAGTGTAATTTTTATTATAAATATTCAAGTATTTTAATTTAATTATTATTGGTATGCAAATAATAATGTCTTAAAAAACAGTCTATTGTCATGGCACATGTACTTTCAAGGTGTAGAACACTCACTATCATGCTATTATCAATCAATCTCTCTCTGTCAGAGTTTCTAAATTCTCTCTTTATCCTCTTCCTGCTCTCGTTGTGTCTCAGATCTTATCCTCAATGTTTTGATCATCAAAAGGAGGCTTGTAAATAGTCCTCTGTGTGTGTGATATGATGAAAGCAGTGGAGATGGCTCATGGCAGGAACGTGACCTTTCCAGAGCAAGATTACCAGAGCAAGAACAGTACAGGTGGATTTGTAGCCAACTCAAAAGATACAGTCCAAACAGTCCTTGGAATACCTCTCTCATTCTCTCTTCGGCTCCCTGGATCAATACATCACACTAATAAGTAAAATCTGCAAGCGGCAATTATTGTGTGTCATGTTTGCCCGCCTGCTTGAATAATCGTCCAATTTAGAAGAAATCTCACCAAGGTAAGTGCCTACAGGGGCCTGCGCCGGGCTCGTTATAAATTGTGTACAGACGTTAGAGCTGGAGTAATTAAGAGACCAAAACACACATGTTAATAACGCCTGTAGCTCATTAGCTGCTGTTGCTTCTGTCAGTGGGATGCCTGGAGAGTGCTGGGCCAGCGATGGTTGTGTATGATGAGAGGAGATCAGCACAGCCCGGCCTCCTCAAAACATAAACACACTTTATCAAGCCAAACTGCAAAAAAAAAAAAAAAAGAAGACCTGACTTATTTAGGCAAACACAGCTAGACGGAAGATTTGCGAAGCGGAAAGAGACACTTTAGGGTGTGCTTTTTTTAATCACAGGGTTTCTCGGATGTCAGTTTTTTTAAATATTCTCCAAGGCCTCTGGGTGGTGGGAAAGGAGGATTTTCAGTTGATTAAACATGAACACAGTTGTTAAGAACACAGAGGTAAGTACAGACTTAAAAGAAACCTGTTTCTCTTTTAACTCAGTGAAGAAGAAAAAAATCACTGTACCCTTGCTAGACAATGTGTGTCCAATGGTGGACATTACAATAGTCATAATCTACACTACAATAGATGCTAAAGACATTTATAATCTTGATCTATTTAAAAAAATAATAATAATAATTGTTCTTTTGCACTTTCTATTCATTAAAGAGTCCTAAAAAAAAGAAGAATCTACCATGGGTTCAAAAGAATTGTCAGCAGCACAAATGTTTTCAACTCCGCTTCGTGTCGTGGCCGCATTACCACCTCGGGTGTGCATTATTTTCTAAGAATTCAATGGCCCGTCGTCAATTATTCTGCTTATACTACGCTTACCACACCTCAAGACACTGTTCCGATGTTGTATTTCAATAAGACTAATTTCTTATGCATCCCAAGCCTCCGTTGCCAGTTCCAAAACGTCATTTCAGAACTAGTAACGAAGGCTTGAGCCTTGATAGCAGAATAATACCATTGATACAGTTATTAATGCAGTTGAGAGAGAGAGAGAGAGAGAATAAGCATACGTGAATTAGCCTACCTGAGTCTGTGCGTCTCTCACGGCAGCAGTGTCTCTACTAATAGTGAAACTGTAAGTTTATCTACCTCAAGAACTGCACAGTTATTACCTCGCTGGTGAGAAATGTCATGTAGCTTTTAAGTTGCTAAACTATTTTACTGATTAATTTGTCAGAGCAGCACTGACAAAATGTTTCTGTATGAGTGTATCCGTACTATACATTACATGTGTACGTTTAAAAGAGAGAGAGAGAGAGAGAGTATGCACATTCAGGACACAATAAAAAGTATTTTGTGGCAAAAACCATGACAATAATTTGCCATTTTCATCCGATTGTTTACTATATTTATTTGCTTGGTCAGTGTCGTTGTGGGTTTTATTTCTTTTGCGGCAGTAGGCTGTAGGACCTATAACAGATCATTTGGCGAAGTGATATGGAACTGCAATGCGGTCAAGACCTGCCTAGAACTACTTGAGCCGTGCATTTCCCTGAAAAGAATTGCACACCTTATAACGTTGGTCAACCAATCAGATTTGAGCATTCAATAACATGAATGAATCTATAAGCTATTTAATTTATACAGTGAAGATTATTCAATTTCTGTAGGCCTACCTGAATTACTGTTAGACCTGCAAAACTTCAAGCACTTATTTCTTAGCACTGCTCTTATTTTATTACTGTCTGTTCACTTGTCTTCAATAATGTTTTAAATTTATATTAGTTAGGTTTGTAGCTTTTGCTGTGGTATATAAGTTTCACTCTAGAATTGTGACATTTCACTGGTATCTACAATTTTGTTAGGTTATTTATTAGAATGCAATGTTACATGGGTCAACACAATGAAAACAAATAAGTATTACACATGATATTCTTTCACGGACTATGGACCCACTAAAGTACTCTTGACCACCCCCTGGCCACACCATGTATAAAAGTCTAATTCTGCCACTGCTGTCTTGTACAGTATCTGATGTCTGACAGACCTTTGAAGTCTGTAAACACAAAGAAGGAGGCGCCCGCTCACTCACACACATACTCTGTCATTAATACCCAGCGATTCTTTAGGTTTCTCTGTCGACCTGGTTATGTAGTAATGGTCAGGAGCTGACCGGAAGCAGATAGCCCATTCACTAGAGCATGGAATGCCAATGAATATGAAGGTGAATAGATGGTATTCCTAAATTGCCAATTAGTTTTAATGAGCTTTAATTTTAATGAGCACTTTCTGTTCAGATGCTGGGTCTTAGTTAATATCATTCTTTTCTCAACTATTTTTTCTCCATTCCCACTGCTCTCAGATCCACAAATGAGAACATGTCTCTCTCCATCAAACCTCTGATTGTTCTAAAGAGGTGACTCCTCCCCCTAAAGGGTATGTGATTGACTTAGTCAAATTGTACCCTCATCTTGTGATGACCGCCTCCAGCAGAACACCCTCACCGATCACATCTCATTCCCTCCACATTGCAGAATTCCTGGCCCTCTGGTCACTTTATCACTTTATTTATTTGCTCAAACAGGCGCTGTGTCCATCATGCATATTTTAATGAGTCAATGATTTGCCCCTGTATTCAGATGTATTCCATCCAATAATTATTCTTGGCCTAAAGCTATAGCCTCAATTAAATTAGCTGCAAATGTCTTCTGAAAGTAAGATGGAACAAAATAAAAGGGGGTGGGGAAAAGATGGATGACTAACTTGATTGTAGATGTTTGATATAAATCGTGCTAATAGTTTTAATTCCTCTAAGTGCTGTGGAGTTGATCTGAGATGCTTAAGGAATGGGGCAAATGTTTTGAGAATCCTAGACACAGAAGACATTCAAGAAATCCAGCTTCACTGACCACGATTTAATAACACATTAATTAAAGCAATAGTTCACTCAAAAATTAAAGTTCTGTCAGCATTTATTCACTCTAATTTTGTTCAAATCCTGTATGTATCAAATACCAAATGAAAAGTTTAGCAGAATGTCCAAGCTGCTGTTTTTCATACAATGAAAGTGAACGCTAATGATGTTCCTCCAAAAATACACATCATAAAAGTAGTTCATACAACTCCATTCAGTCTTTTAAAGTCATATCATAGTTTTATTGGAAAAACCTATACAAAACTTAGCATCTTCCCCCAAATCTTCCCCATAGCATCACAATACTGATGTCAAACCTAGCATGACAAATCCTGACACCGTATTTGAATGATCTGAATGACAGTCTGACGGCGGTGAACGTGATTCCACCAAATACAACATGTTCCTGGATCAACATTCCAATCAGCCAATCAGATTTGAGGAACAAGTTTACAGTTTATGTCAAGTTTAGGCTTACAACCAGGGTTAGGTGCTTCTACATCAGTGTTATTCACTTATCATTTCCCTCACCTACATCCCCTTTAGGGTTATGGGTAGGGTTAGGTTTAGGGGTTGGGATAGGGTTTTGGGACTAAATGTTCAGACAGGAATAATCAACAAAAGATGTTGATCCAGGAACATTACTTATTTGGCAAAATCACGGTGACAGTCTGAATTAGAAGTGCAGATCCGTGCACACTCTAACTGTTAATATTGCCCACAACTCATTGGACAAGGATTTGATTAGAACTACAAACACGAATAAAAAGTGTTAAACTACAAACATAGCAGACGTGAGAGACCAATTTTTAAGTAGACAGGTTTAGATAAAGGGGTTTGAGTGATTATTAATCAGTATCTAACCTGAAGAAAAGATGTTTATTCAGTGTTATCCACATTATATTTAATCTGCAACAGTATTGTAAACTTTTATAAAGATACGTTTGGTCATTAACTTTTAAATGCATCATATGCATACACGAGGAGAGTTTTCTGCATGAAAGACCCACGTCTCAACGTGCTACTACATTTCTCTCCAATACGTTAGGAAATTAGATTAAATTGAAAGTGGAGGATTTTACTTGTGACAAGATGATTGACGGCAGTTTAAATGGTGACTAAGCGACAGAGTGGTCCGTTAAAGTCACAATTATCACAAATGTCCCAAAGCTTTCCTACTATTCTGCTACACACTCAAAAAGTATGTACCTTTTCTTCACAAAAACAGTACATACTTTCAGGGCAATGTATAAGTAGGTGAATAGAGATGCAGCATAAATAAATGACAATTTATTTATGTTACGATGCCACTCAGTTAAAAAAAAAAAATGCTTAAATCGGCTCTGATACCGATCCTTAATTATTATTACTATTACTTACAAATCTCTGAAACTGGATCTGATCAGAAATAAATAGAGAGGTTTTTGAAGCATCATAAAAACCTCCCTGACCAAGCTGTTTTATTTTGTCACATGATAAAGAGTTTTGTGTTTTGGGAAAATGGGAAAGGGAGGAGAAGAATAGATTCAAGAGAAAAAGAAAGGGCGCAATAGAGAACAACTAATTAAGCTGTGACACTAATATAGTTTAGCACAAGGAGGATTAGTTTCAGATGAGGCATTATGTGACAAGTGAACTAATGCTAAAGGACAAAGCGAGAAAAAAAAACATCTTCCATACTCCCAATAAAAACCACCCATAGACAATTACTAGCGTCTGTAACAAAAGCTCTACCACTGTGGTCCAGGCTTCTGAATCAGCTCTTCAGAATGTGAAAATGCACTTATTAAATGATAGACTGTTGCTGCCAAAATTAACAGAAAATAAGAATAATCATCATAATAAAATGTGAATTAATAAAATTGTTTACCAACTTATTTCCATTTGTGATAATAGTGCAGTGCATGAAAAGAACACTGATAAACCAACGCTATCTCACGATCAATTCGTACGTATTTTTTTCGAGGTGGCTAATTCGTACAAATTTGTACGATTTGTCTAAACCCCAGTGACGGGAAGTTTTAGGGGTGGGGTTTGAGGTAGGTCATTCGAATAAATTCATACAAATGTGTCAACTCGTAAAATACGTACGATTTAGCAAAAACTTATGAATTCGTACGAGTGAGGTCATATGAATTCATACGAATTAGCCACCTTGTAAAATACGTACGAATTGCCGTGAGATCGGGTTGGATAAACAGTGTTTACAAGTAACGTGAGTTACGTAATCAGATAACTTATTTCAAGTAACTAGTAAAGTAACGCATTACTTTTAAATTGACAACAAAATATCTGAGTTACTTTTTTAAACAAGTAATGCAAGTTACTTTGTTTTCTTATGTATTGACTGACAGCTCTCCTTTCTCCATGTTGAGAGAAATCGGAAGAGCAGAGGCATTGTGTGCGCTGTGTAAACATGATGGTTATTCTAGACTATTTCTAGACTAAATGTGAGCATACATTTACTCATTTACTTCTCCTGGGTCCTATTCTTCTATTCCAAAATAGCAGCACAGCTGAAAGGCTTGTTTGTTTGAGCTGCGCCCTCTACTGTACAGGCGTGAATTTGCATTTCCTTCAGCCTGAGGCTTATTCATTTCACTTTTGGTGTGAAAGGGCCTTTACATTTGCCAAAAATAGGACTTTTTTGTTGTTATAAAAACAAACAAACAGCCCAGCCCAGATTAGAAAAAGTAACAGAAAAATAATGCAACACATTACTTTCCACAAAAAGTAATGCAATTAGTAACTTTTTTAGGGAGTAACACAATATTTGAATGCATTACTTTTAAAAGAATCTTTCCCCAACACTGCTGATAAATAACACAAATGCATGTTTTTGCTGAAAATGACTTACATTTGACTTGGTTGCAGAGCTATTTCAGCTCACATAGTTAAACAGGATTGTGGGTGGTAAGAAAATAAAGGAATGCTGTTTAGTAAATATGCCCAAGTGAGTTAAACCAACAGGTCAAAGCATTACCGTGAAATTACAGAGATGGCTACTTGTCATCTATGGACATTTAATTTCAATAGTACTGGGGGATTCGGTTAATGCCGAGGCCAGAGACAAATCTGCACTGTGCGGCTTCATCAAATGTAAACTGCTGCCCTGCCATTATTGCACAGGGTTTCAGCTCAGCCTGTCATCCACTACCTGTTATTCTCTCAGAAGGGTAAGAGGACATGGGGTGAAAAAAGCAGTACTTCATGGCTGTGTAATCACTTCAGGAAGGCATGCAATTTGTGTGGCCAGCAGTCCACTCCAAGTTAAATATAAATATATAAAACAGCATGACTGCACCTGTTGTGACTGATAACTGGTCCCTTTTTTTTCCTGGAAATGAATCACTATCCATTCTGCTTTCAAAACATTTGCAATGTGTGACTCCTAGATTCATTGCTGTTTTGTATGAGTTAATTTTTGATATTGAGCTCAAAACATATAATTTGTGTGTCCTCTCTTGGTCCATTCAGAGGATTTACAGGATTTCATGATTGCAGACACAATTTCAAATGCCTTCGAGCTGTCTATATCTTTCAATGAATGTCTCAAATTGAATATCACATTTTTTTTGTCCTCTTGTTTTTGAACAACTTTCGCAATAGCACCCCTACGCCTCGGGTCTCATGGACAGCTCATAGAACCAATTATAGTCGACTCAATTTTCAAGCAGTGATGCCCAAAGCAGAATCCTCACCCCATGTTTCTTTGGCTGTTGTGCGCCATGCACCACACTTTTCCCGCCATCTGTCCTCTTAACATTTTATGAGCTGCTCTGCTTCTACAGTCACACCAGTTTTTACACAGAAAGACAGAGGGAGAGAGAAAAAGAGAGAGAGAGATCTATTATTCAGGTCTTTTACAATTCGTCCCAACGAGAATCCGTGTTTGGAACAATTGCCCTCCTCCCGTTTCCTCTGACAATTACGCTACAAAACCATTTGAATGTTTTATCTTCTTTAGTTTTCACTGGTTTATTCTTTCTCCTTCCTCCATGCAGCTGCTGTGGACGCCAGTTGGTCGGAAGACGGCGGTAATTAAGAGCCAATTACTCCACCTCTGGAGTCTTATTAACGACGTTGGTGAGCAAGCGAGGCGAGCAGCAGGGTGTAATCACAGGGGAGTGGTGACAGGATAATGCTATGACCAGAACCCCTCTTTATCATTGCCTGTGGATCTGACAGACCCATACAGTACAGAACTATCGCCAACATGGACTGCTATAACCGATGAGCCTGTGGGGTGTCTCACAGCTCTGGGTTGTAGAAATGCTTGGGTTGCAATCCACACGCTTAAACTCGTTTTATTAACAGAACGACATTTTTGGTATGAAAAAAGATGTGGATATTAATTCTATACAAATAGATATAACAGTTGCAACAGAATCAATAAGCAAGATAGTCTGTAAACTTCAGCTCTCTCAATACAGACAGGGATAGCAGAGTGGGCTAGAGAGACTCTCCAGAGGAAAGGACATTCAAATCCATTACAGACAATCTGATTGCTTTGCGAAAGAGGTGTCCAAAGACCAACAGAACGGAAATTAGGAAATAATGGAGGGGAATAATGAAAAACAATGAAAACTGGCAGCAAGTCGGGAAAAATGATAAGAAGAGGAAAGAAAAGAGGAGGGGTTTTGCTCATTGCACACCCTTTCACCTTTTAAAAAAGGTAAGAAATAAAATCAGTTATATAAACGGGTTAGGAAAAATAATTCTTCTTGTTATTTTAGATTGCCTACTAATGTTGGCTCATCTCGTTTCCTCTGCAAGTCTAATTTAAGATCCTATCTCCTGCTCACCTTGGTGTGATATCACATCAGAGTTCAGCCAGCATGGAATCTGAATACCAAATGGATAGGCTAGACCAGTTAGTTTGGTAATGCATAGAAGAGAGATTCTTTCCAGCGCCGTCTTTTTTCCCCTCTCTTTCTCTTCTCTTCTGCCATGTTTTGTCAAAACTGCAATTGTGTACCTAAAGAAAAGCTTAAAAAAAAAACTCTCTTTTTTTCCTTACAGATATATATAAGGAGCTTCTTTGAACTGACTGGAAAAATGTACTGAATTTAAGCCAACAAAAAAAAAAGCTCCATTTTGAGCTCCATTGTCACAATTAAAATGGATAGGAATAGAAATATTTAAATATAATATTTATACTAGGCTGTCAAGCGATTAAAATTTTTAATCTAATTAATTACATGATGTGGTGATTAATTAATCTAATTAATCGCAGTTTAATTTCGCAATTTAATCAATTTTGGCTGAGAAATGACCCCCAAAATATAATTTGAAGTCATTATTGTGTAAAGCATCAAAAAGACATTACAAAAAGTAGATTCAGAAAGAAACATTTTATTCAATTCAGAAATTTTGAACTTATGAACTTTTGGACCATGCACTCTAAAAACTCCTGGGTTATTTCTTTAACCCATTTTCTGGGTTATTTGTGTTGGGTTAAAATTATGGGTTATTTTTTCAGAGAGTAACCATTTTCTGGGTTATAGGGCTAATATTTTGACCCAATTTCTGGGTTGTTTAGGTTTCTGGGTTATTTTTCAAAGAGTAACCCATGTTCTGGGTTAACGCCCCTTCCCCCGCCCCCCGCTGTTGTTCTGGAATTTTCTCACAACAGTCGTTTGAATAACCGTCACTTGAACTTGAACGCGCTCGACCCGTTTCGGCCTGGGCTTCTTCGGTGCAACTTCATCGCGTATTCAAGGTAAGCAAGTATTTTCAGTGTCAATGTTACGTAAACTTTTCTGTGTCCATGTCCCCGTTGCTTGTTTAGCACCATTTGCTGAAAAAATGACCATGGCTTACCGTGGTAATTCTGTGGTTAGCATGTAACGTGTTAGCCGCCCGCGGATATCGCGACAACATCTAACTAGTTTAAAGTCCGTGTAAAGTCAAAATAAATATGTGTTTTGAGTTTGTCAGACTAAATAAGAAAGTGTTATTAACCACCCAGCCAAATTTGAATGATTAAAAATAACGATAAGTTCATGAAATTAGGTGTCAAAATGGTTGAAATGCTTTTT
>RJVU01018281.1:7786774-7799709 GCA_003731715.1 Anabarilius grahami | reverse complement strand
CACAAGACGCTGCGTCACACTCGCAGCCTCTGAGGAGGTCAAAAATACAGTCAAATCGGTTAGTTCCTGCCAATATGCTTCAGGTCACCGAGATGGCTGTGTTAAATACATCAGAGACCAGTCTCGAGAGGCTGGTTCCCTTAGTAGATTTTCTGGCAGAGTGGAAGATTCTACCAAATATATCGCTATGGGTCCTGCAAACGATAGAGAAAGGGTACAGGATTCAGTTTGGGTTCCGCCCACCTCGATCCAACGGGGTGCTACATACATTAGTGCATCCCGAGCAGGCTCTGATAATGGAACAGGAAGTAAAGACCTTACTAGCGAAGGAGGCTATAGAACAGGTCCCGGTAAAAGACAGAGAGTCGGGTTTTTACAGCCGATACTTCTTAGTTCCAAAAAAGGATGGAGGGTTGCGTCCCATATTAGATCTTCGCCATCTGAATCGCACAGTCAAGAGACTAAAATTCAAGATGTTGACGTTAAGTCAGATTGTGACTCAAATCAGATCCGAGGACTGGTTTGTCACAATAGATCTAAAGGACGCATACTTCCATGTCTCCATCCTTCCACAACACAGGAAGTTCCTGAGGTTCGCTTTCGGGGGCAAAGCGTACCAATATCGGGTTCTTCCGTTCGGTCTAGCTCTTTCACCCCGCACGTTCACGAAGTGCATAGATGCAGCGCTGGCCCCGCTCAGGCTGCAGGGCATACGCATTCTGAACTATATAGACGACTGGCTGATTTTAGCACAGTCAGAGGAAATGGCGGTTCGGCATCGAGATGTTGTCCTCGCTCATATCCAAATGTTGGGGATGAGACTGAATGCCAAAAAGAGTGTGCTTTCTCCAGTACAGAGGACCACTTTTCTGGGCGTGGTTTGGGATTCAGTGACGATGCGGGCATGTCTTTCACCCGCTCGCATCACTGCTATTCTATCAGTCGTGAAAAGAGTAAGGCTAGGCCAGTCACTCACTGTGAAACAGTTTCAAAAACTGTTGGGTCTGATGGCAGCAGCGTCCAACGTGATACCTTTTGGCCTGCTGTACATGAGACCCTTACAGTGGTGGCTCAGGACCAAAGGGTTTTCCCCGAGGGGGAACCCTTTTCGTATGATCAAGATCACGCGGCGGTGTGTCCGCGCCTTGGTTATATGGAAGAAAAATTGGTTCCTGTCCCAGGGACCTGTGTTAGGAGCTCAGTGTCGTCGAGTTACTCTCACGACAGATGCTTCTCTCACAGGCTGGGGAGCGGTAATGGAAGGCCGCTCTGCTCAGGGTCTGTGGAGGGACCATCAGCTGTCTTCAATGCGTTGAAGTTCTTCCTCCCAGACCTGAGAGGCCATCATGTGTTGATCCGGACAGACAACACATCGGTGGTCTCTTATATAAATCGACAGGGGGGGTCTGCGTTCGCGTCCACTATGCAAACTGGCGCACCAGATCCTCCTGTGGTCCCTGGGGAAGTTACTCTCCTTGAGGGCAATCTATATCCCGGGGACCCAGAATATAGGAGCAGACATCCTGTCGAGACAGGGGCTGAGGCCAAGGGAATGGAGACTTCACCCAGAGGTGGTGAAGCTCATTTGGGAGATATATGGCCAAGCAGAGGTGGATCTGTTTGCGTCTCAGGATACGACGCACTGTCCACTTTGGTTCTCCCTGACGCATCCAGCTCCTCTGGGACTGGATGCCATGGTACAGACGTGGCCGAGGCTGCGTCTGTACGCATTTCCCCCAGTTGTTCTGCTCCAGGGAGTTCTGGAGAAAATTCGCCGGGAAGGGATAAGTCTACTGCTAGTAGCACCTTACTGGCCGAGCCGGATTTGGTTCTCGGACCTTGTAGCTCTGCTCGATGGCTCACCTTGGAAGATTCCGATCAGGAGGGATCTTCTATCTCAGGCGGAGGGCTCGATATTTCACCCCCGCCCAGAAATGTGGAACCTGTGGGTTTGGCCTCTGAGGGGGCCAAGCTCATAGAATCTGGTCTCTCAACTGAGGTTGTAGAGACCATCCTTAGCTCCAGAGCTCCCTCCACCAGGAAACTTTATGCC
Source organism: Anabarilius grahami (assembly GCA_003731715.1). NCBI lineage: Eukaryota > Metazoa > Chordata > Actinopteri > Cypriniformes > Xenocyprididae > Anabarilius > Anabarilius grahami. The sequence continues at coordinate 7,797,656 of RJVU01018281.1, read as the reverse complement.
CTGAAGTGGAAAGTGTTCACTTCTTGGTGTCAAGAACGACAGCTAGATCCAGTTAACTGCCCTATTGGTTCAGTGCTAGATTTTCTACAAGATCGTTTCTCTTCTGGGTTGACCCCTTCTACACTAAAAGTGTATGTGTCTACTATTTCGGCTTACCATGCCCATGTGGATGGTACCACTGTGGGGAAGAACCCATTAGTAATCCGTTTCCTGCGTGGCACCCTGAGGCTGAGGCCTACAGTGCGCACTAGAGTTCCTGCATGGGATTTGGCTATCGTGTTGGAAAGTTTATCATCGGCTCCGTTTGAGCCACTGGAAGCTTCTGACTCTAAAAACTGTTTTCCTTCTTGCCATGTCCTCCTTAAAGAGAGTAGGAGACCTTCAGGCCCTATCTATATCCCCCACGTGCTTGGAATTTGCACCGGGGATGGTCAAGGCTTTCCTTTACCCAAGAGTAGGGTATATCCCGAAAGTACTGACCAATGTTCCACGGCCTATAGTGCTGCAGGCTCTCTGTCCTCCTCCATTTGAGAACTCGGACCAGGAAAAGTTGAACCTTGTATGTCCAGTGCGAGCACTGGACGCTTATGTCCACAGAGCTGCCCTGTGGAGAAAAGCGGATCAACTGTTTGTCTGTTTTGGGCCGCATAACAGGGGTCGCCCTGCGTCCAAACAGACAATGAGCAATGAGCAAGTGGATAGTCGAGGCTATTTCATTGGCTTATGAGTTTTCTGGCCAGCAATGCCCTTTAGCTGTCAGAGCTCACTCTACGAGGAGTATGGCGGCCTCCAAGGCCTTGATTTCTGGAGTTTCCCTTAAAGAAGTCTGTGACGCGGCCGGTTGGTCCTCGCCACTCACCTTTGTCAGATACTACGATCTTGACCTGGACGCAGCTCCAGGTTCCTCAGTGCTTCTGTCATGAGTGTGCCACAGTTTCACACAACAGGCATTTTGGTATTATGGCGTTTTGGTATATCGTTCCCAAAGCGATCCTATTGGACGCAGTGTGGAGTTCCCTCGAAAGGGAACGTCTCAGGTTATGACTATAACCATAGTTCCCTGAGAAGGGAACGAGACACTGCGTCCCTTTGCCATACTCCCTGCATCCCTGTGATCGATTTGCTTCGGCAGTTTAGCTGAAGCCGGTCTGGCCGGATGTGTATTTATCCTTTCCTGGTCGTGACGTCACCCGCCCGTGACGTTCACTCTCGCCATTGGCTAAGTTGACATACGTGCATCAGACGCAATCACGCTGACGGCGTTCCCAAAGCGATCCTATTGGACGCAGTGGCTCGTTCCCTTCTCAGGGAACTATGGTTATAGTCATAACCTGAGACGGTTTCTTCCATCTCTGTTTTAGAGTAATGTTTTGGATGTAAACCAGTGACCAGAAATATGTATGGAGGCAGCCTAAAAGTGAACACAAACAAGCTTCAGTACTTGCTTTTGTAAAAAAACAACAAAAAAAACAACAAATACAATTCAAGAACCACATCTCATCTGTCTAACCTGAAAAACAAATTGTAAAATTTTTCGGATGAAAAAAAAAATCATTACTTTTCCACACACACTTGACCAAGTAAACCAATGTGACACATGCATCTTAAAATTGCTCATCACAACTGTTGCTATTTGTTCCCTGTCACCTTTTCAGGAAATTAAACTGAAGCAAAATTCTATTAGCATTGTATAAACTGTGATGTGCTCTAATGCTAATCTATTCTAAAACATTACTTAAGTAATTTGTTTTTCTGCTTTTATTTCACGGCACACTGACATTGTCAGGTGAACTTAATGTGAAATGGCTTTAGGGCAAATGCACAAATAAAATAAAATAAAAAAATTGTTTAGCATACAGAGAAAGGACAAATAGGATTTCCATCCATGAAAACTTTCATACATAAGACTTTTTAGTTTAAAATAACAAAATGAAACCCAGCCTATCTTGCTACACAATAAACAAAAGGTTCCAGTTCTCGACATGACACTGGATGGGAAAGGGAAACAGCATTTGCTTGCATTTAGTACTAAAATGAATCATTTACTTGTATAATTTATTGACAAGACCATGAATGATTCATAAGCATGACTGAACAAACAACTCCAAATTGGTCTTCAGTGGAATGGAAATCCACTCTGTGGAAAATTCAGATGTAAACAAGAAGCAAAACACCAAGACACTGAAAGACACAAGAAAAGACAATATATGATAGCCACAAAGTTATATTTGTTCAATAAATATGGGCAGATGCACTAAGATAATGCTGATATTATGGCATCTTTGTGCAAGATGGTATCAAAGCTGGGGCTAATGTCCTCCATTAATCATAGTTATTTTCAGTATGAACATCTTATTCAGAACACTATGGTTATATGCTTGCACCCTCCATTTACTTAGCATCTTCAGATCCATCTTTTATTTGGTCTAATGCAGGATCTTAGAGCTGTCCTAGCAAATTCTTCCCAACACCATCAGCCTCAGGTTTCCTGACGGAGCTGTGCAGCTGACTCTGCGTGGGGAGGCACTCGCAGGCACCCCTGGCCAATTTATGAGTGTCACAGAGCGCAGAGGATATCTATTCATAAGACGCTCATAAATAAAACATGCAGGGACCGGCTGGCGTCAGTGCACAACAGGCAGGTCAGTGTGGGAATTATTTCTGCCGATTCTGAACCAACGGAATAACGTGTCATCCAGACGCTTGCTGTCATGCACATTCATATACGTATGGGCTGGCAACCCAGCCGCAAAGAGGTTGACACTGACACAGGCGGCACTGTGTCAAGCCACTCATGCTGCCATATCAGAGATAAACATCTTTTTGTTCCTGCTGTTAACCGGCAAGGATATCTTAAGGGTCCAGATCTTTACTGACTGAAGGTACAGTTGAAGAGTTCCCAGAAAGTGCAGCCAGTGATGTGGATGATAGTTGCTGATGTTTTGTAGCATGTTCAAAAGCATGAACTGCAGTACAGTGTTATATTTCTTTTCACATCTTTAAACAGAGTAATGCCAGTGCCACTGTACTTCAGATGTAATACTTTGTTTTTAACCATTTGGATGGTTGCTAAACAACTTCTGCAATATACAGATAGGATCTAAAGACACTTTCCACCAAAGGGATAAAAAGGGCTCTTTTTTTCGCCTTCTTTTTTTTCAACAAAAAGCCATGTTTTTAATCTCCAAGAAATGTTTATCTCAGGAGGTTAAAATAAATGTTGAGGTATCTTCCCTATTCAATTTTTGCAAGACATGTTTAATCAATTTAAAACCCTGATTTGTGTGTTTTGATTTTGCCCATTTTGATTGTATCCATTGTATTCTTTTTGGTGACCTAATTTGCAAATAACCAAGTTATTAAAAACAAATGTATGAAATAAAACTTATTTTTTATAAATTTGTTTTTAACTACTTTGTTAGTTGCTTTTTGTTAGTCTACAATTAATTAGGCGTCCTATAAAACACAAATATAGCAAACTGGATGGTCCTTAAGATTTGCTCACCTCTGTGGCCCTGAGTAAGAAATGTAACTTTACCTTTGGTAATCACACTATACTGTTGAAAAGGGTAGGGTTGGTAAAATATTTATGAAAGAAGTCTCTCATGGTCACCAAGGCTGCATTTATTAGTTTTTTTTAAAAAAGTAATACGGCTGCAAGCAGCAATTAACGGGGGTTCAAGTGCTTTCAGGGCTTAAAGCACATACGTAAAAATGTATTGTTTTATTTAGTAAGCCTGTAACCACCTAGATCATAGATGGAAAAGACCATTTACAGCCAAAACAGGCAATTTACTAAAGAAACAGTTATCGAGGTTGAGCCAAAAACCTACAGGACTTGTTTGCGAAAGTAGGTTTTTTAAATAATCTCCAATAATTAACGAATGATTTGATTGACAGCGGTGGTGCTAGAGCCAAAGTTGCTCAGAATGAGGAGTTCTACCATATAGTATGAAAAATCGTGTGATATACAATCCTACACGCACATGAAAAATGCAAAGGTGCCCCACAGTGGCTGATTTTATTCAAATTTCGCACAGGCCTCAAGGGCCATGAGTCAAACAGGCCCAGCGAGTTTCGATCAGCCTCTGTCTGACAACTGCTCAAAATTCATTGGCCAACGGCGGCCGTGTTTTTCGAGATACATGAATGTCCTCATTGACAATCACGGCACCTTGGACAAAGACACCACATGCCAGTTTTCAAGTTAATCGGACTGTTTTTTTTTTGTGTTTTTTTTTTCATTTTATAGCACCACCAAGTGGCCAGTCATTGCGTCCTTTTTCACATGACCACAGACCGAGTCCATACATAGGTGTTGCGAGTTTGGTGAAATTATCTCATTTCGTTCAAGAGGGATAGCCATTGACTTGAATGGAAAAACTCGAATAATTTTTTTGGGGGGGGGGGATAATTATTGACAATTGGACTCCAGAGAATCTTTCTGCATTGGGTGAAAAACCAAGGACTAGTTCGCAAAAGTAGGTTTTAGAAAAATCCAAAATTCCCAAAAATTTTATCTTTGACGAACGGTTAGGAGTTATGAGCCTTTGCCTACTTTTGATCGCTGTAGCACCACCATCAAGCTGATCGGGGCGAGCCTTGGTGACGTTTGTAGATGGGTGGGTACTACCACCCCTCAAAGTGCCTGATCACTTTCAGGGGAGAATGCTGATCCTTGGAAATTCTAACAAATGCAATAGAGTTTAGGCGCTACGCACTTGAACCCCTAAATATTGTGATAGTTTAAAATAATGTTTTGTATTTTAAAATGTAATTGAAGACTGGAGTAATGGCTGCAGAAAATTCAGCTTTGCCAGAAATAAGTGTCACATGATCCTTCAGAAATCATTCTAATATACTGATTTGGTTCTCAAGACATATTTCTTATTATTATGTTGAAAACAGTTGTGTTTGTTTAATATTTGATCAATTTAATGTGCCCTTACTGAATAAAACGATTTATTTCCATTAAAGAAAATAATATTAAAAAAATGACTGACCCTAAACATTGTTGTCAGATGTTGCAGGAAAAAAAACAATAATCCATTATGCAATATTTGGTAATATGACAATATTTGGCAGTCTTTGAATTTAACACATTGTTGAGCCAGGACAAAAATACACCAAAACCACAGACCTTTAAAAGGGCAGTCGTACCCTTCCCTAACAAGCCATTTTAGTGGAATCTGTTCAAATAACGAGAGGGGTAGAGGCCAGAGCTGTCATCTTCCTTCCACATTTTACAAGCTAGAGAGGACTAATTGGAAGTTCCTGTGTTTCTGTGGGGGCCCTGTGCATATGTTGACAGTGGCTGCAGGTGTGTGCGTCAGAGTCAAGCTCTATAATGTAAAGTGGGGAATTCAATAGCAAGGTAAAGAGAGAGAGACTGTCACAGGAGCTCCAGAGTTGTATTGATCTTGTGAGCCTGGCCTGTAATGGTCCAGCCTTAATTAGCTCAATCCTGAAGCAAATGTGCTGGCAAGACCGACCAGGGGACACCGCTATCACAGGAGCTCTGTACTGCACATGGGGGATACAGCCCTGGTTCAAACACATACATACATACAGTCAAATGTTTTCAGACTTAGCTTCTCTTGATCATTTAAATGACACTAGAGCATTCTCGAATGTTGATTTTGCATTTTAAAACAGCCGTGACAAGAATACACTCAGCATAATTGCACATCTGTCAAACCTTTTGCTGAATAATCAAGGACAGGAGTTTCAAAACAACAGATACTTTCAGTCCCATCTCACAGAGAACACACACACTCCAACGGTCTGTCTCAGGAGAGACAGACATGTGGCGTTTTTGGCTATATGTCTGTCTTGAAGTGGTTTTCCAACAGGTTTTCCTGCCAGTGGTGTTTCTAACTCCCTTTCCTCCATATGTTGATGCTTATGGTCATCCCTCCACACTACAAACAGATCTGGGCACCAGTACTACACATGCAGTGTCCTACCAGTTCTTGTCCAGCAGGCAATCAAACCTTCAAAGGTGCCAGTTTGAGTCATCCCTGATGGGCACACTTCATTAGCAGTCTCGCTGTTGTATCTGGCACTTGGTCCTAACTGAATACCAATGCATCTGCTCGCTAAGTTTGTTGTTCTTTAGTTTGTCGCGAGGACTTGGTCACTTAAAATGCGTTCCATATGTTTTCAGGATGTGGTCTTTCTGTTCTTTTTTTTTTAATTCACAGAGCTGACAGCAATATCCCATAATTACATGCGTGTCACATGGGTCTCGTCCATTTATGATGCACGGGTACTTGAAACAAAGCCAAGTAAACAGGAATGTAACAGGAACATGTTCAAAAAGTACTGGTTTTAAATATTTGATTTTAACTCTCGAACTGCGGCACACTCTGCAAAACTCAATTTTATTATTTGCCTGGTTTTCTGAATAATTCACTTTTTGCCGTCAGACGATGAATCCCCATGGTGGATTTCAAAACAAAGGTGCATCTCTGCTCTCCTAAAGCTATAAATAAATAACAGCAACAAAAAAAAATATTAAAAGAAAAAAAAGCAGTCACAAGGTACTCCCATTTTCATATGCAATCCTCTACCGTATGTCACGATCTACATCAGGAGTGATGTCCATGAAGATGAAGATGAAGATGGTGATGTTTAGTTACAAAAAAAACCTTTTGTTTTGTGTATAGATCTTTAAACAGCAGCAACTTTGCAAATTAATTTTCTGATTTTAAGTGAAATGGATTCTCTATATTTCTTAGCAGGTATAGAAAATGTGTGAGGTCAATCACAAACCAAATTAGCATTTTTATCAGCACTTTTAGGATTTGACTAAGGAAATAAATCCTAAATATTCTAGGCAAATCTTTTCAGGTAAATCCTGGGTTCTTCACCAGTTGTGCAAAATACTCTATATGTGGGATACTCTATTCTATATAAACACAATTTTAACAAATGTTCAGTGGCCTATTATTCCTTCACATGGGCAGATGACATGACATGTTTTCACTGTCTCTTCATGAAATATGTATTAAAATTAGGGATGTCAATTTAACCCATTAATTAGATTAATTACGGTGAAAAAAAATGTGTTAAAGTTATTTAATGCGCATTCCCCGCACCAGACCTACGTAGGTCATCTGACATTCAGTTAACCTACAACTCAATGCATGATGAAGTCTATAGAATGTAGTTAGAATGTCCCTAAAATTCAAGATATGGGGAAAAAACACCCGTTTGAGTTTTTGTCTCATTTACATCATATGATATAGGCTAGTTAAGCTAAATCACGAGCAATGAGTGCAATATCACACGAGTGCAGTTTTTTTGTCCAGAATAGCACGAGTGTAAATGTGATACTGATTTTATACAACAGTTCAGTAAATAATAAGTTATTAGGCCTATTATGTTATTTTAGACAACATTGTGTTTTGCTCAATTTTGCCAACGAAAATACAGACCGATCAGTGTATGACATCAAAATAACACGAGATAAATTTTTTTATCCGATAAGACATGTACCTAAACAACAATGGAAATACATTTACCATAACTGTCCATGGATAACCGGACTAACCAGAGGACCAATTTTATTGTACAGCATCTCAAATGTTGGTTTGATCATTCTGAAATGACGGAAAAAAATCTGATCAGAATGATTTGGTTTAATTCCCTCCCATACCGTCTCAAACAATTGCGTTCCCTAACACTAGGCATCCGAACACATGCAAGATGGTGTAACATGAAGCCATTTAGTGCGTTTAGTCTGCGCGCTCTGAGACGCAAGTCATTTTTGATGTGGGAAAAAAGAGCTACGGTGGCTTCCATGATTGCAGCAACCTCCATTTTTATTACATATATTTTGCGACAATTTCCCAGGAAGTGACGGTTTAAAAGTTTATGCGATATTCATATTTGTGCACAAGTTAAATTTGCAACTTTGGATAGAAACATAGCTAATGTTAATAGCACCCAGATCTCCCCATTTATTTTTCAGCAAAAGTCCTGTAGCTGTCTAAAGTCTGCAGATGACAAAACAGGGAGATCTGGGTACAGGTAATATGGACAAAGTGTACACATTTCTCATTCACATTAATACCGACAATGTAGCAATACAAAGCTGGTTGAAAATCTGTGGAGTGGTCTTTTAAAATCGCTTCTAAATTTACCAGGCTGATTTTCCGAAAGGCAATTTTTCTGGCAAACATACTGAATTTAACTTGGGACCTAAGCCAAGAACTCCAAGACAAATCTTGGATGCGTCTCAATCGGCTCCCTAGTTCAGTAGTCAGGGCACTGCCCAGGGAATTTGCCGTTTTTGGAGCTGTGTGCACTGAAACGTTCACTCCCCAAAAATTCCCACAATGCACTGTAAGACCAGTGAGTTCTGGTGTTTCTATGTTCATTTACTGGAAATAATGTCACCTTTTCTTTCATCTCAAGCCAACAGAAATGGAGGATGAGCATATTTTATGAAAGCACAGTACATTTTGACAGTTACAACGGAGGTGCATAATAATCCATTCTATTAGAAGGATATAATTTCAGTTGTTGATTAATACTAATATTGTTTTAATATTTTAATGTGTGACCAGGTAATCATGTTGCAGGAAAATTAATCATCAGTGCCCCAATTTTTAGCGGACCTTGCCGGTGTTCACATTTAGGTCCACGATATACAAATCATGATCTATATAAGAAGAACTATCAGGAAAACAATTTTTTGTTTTTGCCTATTAAACAAATAAACAAATAATAATAAAAAAATCACAGCTTTAACTTGATTATGTCCATGTGAATTACTCATACTACAACAAAATCTCTGAGCTCTGGATGAGAATGTCAGCTCCAATGTAGTGTACTATACTTATAGAGCAGTACATTCTTGGAATACTATACCCATAGAACTAAGAAATATTACATCTCTTGCTTCTTTCTCTAAAATGATAAAAGTGTGGTTATTGGATAATCAAATATGTCTTCATAAATAGTGGTTTCTTGTTTGCTTCTGGTTTTGTATGTAATTTTAAATTTTTTTTTTTTTTGGTGTGTGTGTTTACCATCAACGTGCCAGGGATGGCAGATGAAAATTAGCCAGAATGGCTAAATCTGGCACATTTACTTAGGAGACTTGTTTTCTTGTGTTAATTAATGTGCATTGTCCTCTTTTAAAAAAGCAAATAAATAAATAAATAAAATAAAATACATATCTTTGCTGCTACTGAAATGAAATGCCTTGAATAAAATATTTATACAGTTATAAACATAAATATTTCAAATGGAACTTGCTTAAAGTGTCAAATCCTTTCCCTCCTGACCAGTCTACTGTTTTAGGCTTTTTCTATCAAACTTATGACAATTTTGACAGTGCCAATTATGGCACATCATGACATAATTACCTACTTCTACTCCTCTCAGTAAGAACAGTGCCCCACTTCAATCCAGAGTCTATGTTTGTGTCCAGATCTCAATGACCCATCTCTTTTCAATGGGCTACTTAAAGGTAGTTACAGCTAACACAAAAATAGCTGCCACTAGAACACATCATTTTTATATTCATATTATATCATTATATATATATATATATATATATATATATACACACACACATACAATTTGTTCTGGTTCTTGAATCTGATTGGCTGAGAGGTCTTTCCAGACATGCGATATTCTACCAGTATCGGCATGGGAACCGTTTCACTGTTTGAATCACTCCACTTTCAGCATTCTCACAGCGATTGTCACTGGCAGACAAGCAAGTAAACCCACCATATTTTTACAGATACTACTGTTATTTTGTCACAGATTGTAGATTTAAGAGTTTTTTATACGAGAACGTAGTTGTTTAGACCTCAGATATGCGATGTAAACATAGCGTCTATTTGAAAATTTGTTCAGACGCTTTCGGAGATGTGAGCTCCAGGCTGTCAGCGGTCGTTCAGTGCTCATGTACCCACAGAGAAGAGCTTTGGTAAGTCCTAACTAGTACTAACTAGAGCACTGTTTTTGTACATTTGACTGAAATGTTTGCTTGTGTTTATTTCCCATTTTACAAACTCGTTATATTGTTATAATGCTATTGGCTAAATATTTTTGTTCAATAAATATTTTTTTATATAAATAATATGTGATTTCGACATCAATGAAAGTTACATTAATATGGCATTAGATGGCGGCAAAGATTTTATGTGAGTGAGTGAGTCAGTCGCAAATACATTTATATTGAAAGGGCCTGAAACAAGGACGTTGTTTTTACTCTTACAAGATGCAACATGCATTGACTAGCGCTGTCATGGGAAATCCCCTTAACTGTTAAAAGGACAAAGAAAAAGCAGACATTCAAACTGAATTTGTCATTATGAATATAAGATTGACCTGAAGAATATCAGCTAGATGCAGGTAATGCACTCGCTTAGACTATCTCTCTCTCATAATACTCACAACTCAGCGTTCCTTTGTTACTAGTTCTAAAGTGATGTTTTTGAATTAGTAACAGAGGCTTGGGCTCATCTGTTAAACTGTCAACTTGAGATTTGAATCTGTGGCGGAAGGAAGTAGTTCCTCACAAAAATAGTGTTTTTAAAAACACTCCAATGTTGTTCCTTATTTATTTATACACTTGTGCCGTCGAACTGTGGTATAAACACAATATCACACTCCTAGCCATGTGATATGGCTCTATATATTAGCATGGCTGTGATTACCTACGGTACTCGGCCTGCTGATATAAAGTGATATCGCATGGCTACTCATGTGATATTATATATATAACACTTCCATTAGGTTTTGGGTCAGTAAGATTTTTTAAAAGAAACTTATTCAGCAAGGATGCATTAAATTGATCAGAAATTTATAATGGTAAAAAATGTCAAATAAATGCTGTTCTTTTAAACTTTCTACTAAC
>RJVU01018281.1:7760389-7786699 GCA_003731715.1 Anabarilius grahami | reverse complement strand
ATTAGGAGTGGAAGTAACAAATTATAACTACTCACGTTACTGAAATTCTGTAGTATTTTTGGGTAGTATTTAGTATAGGCTAAGTCTATCATTTTACTTGTACTCAAGTACAAATAAAGCCAAGTAATTTACTTCGCTACTTGTAAAATCACAATCCGTTACAGAGTACACCTACAATTTGAATTAATATTCAAACCTTAGACTGGCATTTCGGTAGCCAAAAAAGATATCTGATCGTAAATATACCAAAATAACTCAGATATTTGGACTGAAGTAAAAAGTTGCAGCAGATTCTGGAGAGCTGATCATAACCACACAATGAAGTAGCTTTATTGACTGATTTATGGACTGAAGGTTTGGAGAAACAAAGTACATAGTAGTGTTGTCAAAAATATTGATGTTTCGATACATATCAATACTGAAATATCTGACACTTTTTCCAACAGTCATTTTGTGCAGCATCGATACAGAGATACCAGCTGCGCGATCTCGCTCTCTCCTCTCCGACAGCAAGTTTGACATACCACCACCTCCTATCCAGAGATGGGCACTCGAGTTAGAAGGCGTTTCTCAAAACCAAGTTCGCTAAGTTCGGACTCGCGTCCTTGGTAGTTAGGACTTAGCAAGTTCGACTCAGGAGAACGGACTCCTGTGGATGGGAGAACACAAGTCCGGTGATTCAGCAAATGGCACAGCAGCGTACTTGATAACGTCACTCAGCTCGCTCTGGCTTGTATATTTTAGCCAACAATAAAACGAAATTTGTTATAAAAAAAAACACTCTGCCTCTTTTCGTTTTATTTAAAAAAAACAAACAAAAACATATTAAAAGCCTCAGGCAACAAGTGATTGATTATCCGCAATGTCAGCATATATTTAGCCTAAAAAAACGAAATATTAAACAACCCCGCCGCTTTTCGTATATATTTAAAAAATATGAAATGTAATACTATTTGTGCATACTCTGATTATCTTCACTGTAATGAAATGAAATAGGCTACATAAAACACAACCCTGTCTCTTTTTGTTAAATGTCAGTTTTGATGTTCAATAATAGTATTGAACATTAAAACTGACATTTAACAAAAAGAGACAGGGAAGCCATTATAAAAGGTATAAGAATATACAATAAGAAATAAAGCAAACAATTCAGTCAAGCGTACAAAATCAGCGCTTTAGTATGATACAAAAGTTAAATGTAATAAAGTTATGAAACGTCACGTTGCCCTCAGCCAAAACGGAGCCAGCGGCATTCTGGGATACCTGGCTGTCTCAAGTTTGCACAAGTCACCTCTAGATGCATCCTCGATAAAAGGGGCGGATCAAGAACACATCCGGGGATTTGAACTGAACTTGGCTAGATGCGAACTTTCAAATGGAACAGTACTTGGATAGCGACTGATGATGTTTCACAAGAACACAAGTACAGACAAGTACGCATATTGAGAAACGTCTTTTAAATATATATTATAAAAAGAATATTTTAAAAACGACTCAAGTCTTTTATCCTTAACTACTGATATAATAAATAAAGAATTTGTGTTGTATTTAAATGGTTTTATAATATCTGCGTCACATATATTTCCTTACGTGTCGTGGTAGATTGGACTCTTGTCATAGAATGAGATTACGTACGTCCGTGCGCATAAACTCCGAAATGTCATAATAAGAGTCCCATGCAACATGACGAGAGCCACCGTGCCATATGTTCTTTCGTTTGGGTTTATTATCACGTCAGATCGGCTAGATACGGTGGCCCAGTAGTGCACAACAAAACGAAATTAAAAAAGTAAACATAAGTCCACAACACAACGAAATCGAGCCACAACGCAACAGAATAAAGCCACAACACAACGGAATAAAGCCACAACACAACGGAATCAAGCCACAACACAACGAAATCAAGCCACAACACAACGAAAAAAAGCCACAACACAACAGAATAAAGCCACAACACAACGAAATAAAGCCACAACACAACAGAATTAAGTCACAACACAACGAAATAAAGCCACAACACAACGGAATAAAGCTACAACACAAAGAAATAAAGCCACAACACAACGGAAATGCTCCCGACCACTAGGGGGCTCTCAGAGCTCGGTAAAGTTAGTTTTCCTTGCCAATGCTCGATAGAGTTGGCAGTAATATCAATACCACGATTAGTTTTAACAGTATGTAACCACTGTATATCGACATGAAATATTAATTCAAAATCACCTATGTGCAAAATAGCTTCATATTTATACTTGTGAATGATTTGATGCGATACCACGGCGCATGATGAAGGGAACATCCACCAATTCCACCAAGTGGTTAAAACGTATAATTTGTATTCATTAAAATTACTTATAACATTTAAAAACAGACATATTCAAATTCCAAAGCTTGTCAGTCTTACCAACAGGAACTAACAAGCTTTGGAATCTGAACATGTCTAATTTTAAATGTTAAACTAAGTCATTGTAATGAATACAAATTATACGTTTTAACCACTTGGTGGAATTGGCAGACGTTCCCTTCATCATGTGCCGTGGTAGCGTGTCAAATCATTCACAAGTATAAATATGAAGCTATTGTGCACGTAGTTGATTTTTAATTAATATTTCATGTCGATATACAATGTTTACATACTTAAAACTAATCATGGTATTGATATCTTTGTAAGACTGTCGACTTTACAGAACAGTGGCAAGGAATACTAATATTACCGAGCTCTGAGAGCCCCCAAGTGGTCGGGAGCATTTCCGTTGTGTTGTGGCTTTATTTCGTTGTGTTGTGGCTTGTTTCCGTTGTGTTGTGGCTTAATTTCGTTGTGTTGTGGCTTGTTTTCCGTTGTGTTGTGGCTTGATTTCGTTGTGTTGTGAACTTACGTTTGCTTTTTTAATTTCGTTGTGTTGTGGCTTGATTTCGTTGTGTTGTGGCTTTATTTCGTTGTGTTGTGAACTTATGTTTGCTTTTTTAATTTCGTTGTGTTGTGCACTACTGGGCCACCGTAGCTAGATGCACAGAATGTGGGAAAACAATTAAAGACACCGGAACAACATCATCAAATTTTATGAGACATCGCATCCACAAAGGTTAGTCACATTAACTCACACAGCTAGCTATTATACTGTGGTGTAGCTGCATGGCTCTTTTGAATTGCCAGCCTGTTAAAATATGAACAAAAAAATTCTAGTCTTTAGCACTACGTTTTATCAATCTTCGTATTATTTGCAGCTTTTCTATTTCCTAATGTGTGTCCATAAGAGATAGATAGGAAGAGATGTTAATCCATTTATTTCTTAAAGCTCATTTTTTAACGTATCACAATCAGCATGTGTAGTTTTCTATTGACATTCTTAAACATTCTAAAGTTTGATATTTTCTGATAATGACTGTCGTCAATAACAACGAAGCTGTATAACAAACCGTGACTCTCTGGCGCCATCTTGCATCCGTTTAGCGACTGTATTGAAAATGACTACTCGTGTTGCAAGGACAACTGTTTTGTACATTGTAATGGATTATAAAGTAACAAACTGGATGTACATTATCCCTTACATCATAGGACCTTAATTTCAAATAAAACAGATTATAGAAAGATCATATAATTTTGTCTATATAATACAACTAGGATAAAATATAGGATTTTTTTTTTAATGACTCGAGACTCGACTCGGACTCATGACAAAAGACTACAGACTTGACTCGGACTCCAGCTTAAAGACTCCAGACTTGACTCGGACTCCAGCTTAAAGACTTCAGACTTGACTCGGACTCCAGCTTAAAGACTCCAGACTTGACTCAGACTCCATGATAAAGACTCCAGACTTGACTCGGACTCCAGCTTAAAGACTCCAGACTTGACTCGGACTCCAGCTTAAAGACTCCAGACTTGACTCAGACTCCATGATAAAGACTACAGACTTGACTCGGACTCCAGCTTAAAGACTCCAGACTTGACTCGGACTCCAGCTTAAAGACTCCAGTCTTGAATCAGACTCCAGTGATAAAGACTATAGACTTGACTCTGACTCCAGCTTAAAGACTTCAGACTTGACTCGGACTCCAGCTTAAAGACTCCAGACTTGACTCAGACTCCATGATAAAGACTCCAGACTTGACTCGGACTCCAGATAAAAGACTCGTGAACATCTCTGCTCCTATCACTCACTTGTTTCATTCGCTTCGGATAGTGTTGGCAGTGTTGATGTTACAGAGCCTAAATTTTGTGTGGGTTTACAGGTACTTTCAATCATTCCTGCAGGTTTCACGGCCACACCCAGTGCACGCACATAAAGCCACCTTTCAAACAGATCTTGAGTCTCAAATGGAATTCTTTTTCACAGTTATATTGCACTTAAACCATCATATACACACAAAATCATGTCATAAATGCCTCCTGTCTTGGCGAGCATTCACGTAAATGCTGTTGGTTAAGTCTTAACGTAAACCATTAAGATTTGAGAAAGAAAACACATTTAACAGTATATAGATCTGTGAATTAGGGCTTGAAGTGAGAGCAGCCTAATATAACTGCTGCTCTCTGTCACTCATTAATCTTAATTAAACAGTAATGTTTATTACATTTGTATAATGATAATATTGTATTTGTCTAGGCTATTGTTTTTAATTTGCTTTTTTTTATTTTATGACCGACTGTTTACTTATATGTTTTTGTAAATTTAATTCAGAGTTTGAAATCAAGCTTCCATGTGCTGTGTGTGAGGTATTGCAACAAAGTTACCCCAATGTAAAAACACAAATAAACAAAACATTTTTATTATTGAAATGGTACTTGATCAATGTAAATAAAAGCCTAATTTAAAACCTGTTCATCATATTCAGTGAACTTGTCAATTCAGAACACTTGGACTAAACCACTCCATTTATATAGATTACTGTTATGTGTCATGTGCTTTTTGAAGCTTGAAAATAATGACTGCCTAGACTTTCAATGGATGGACATAAAATGAGCTATTAAAACATCTTTATGGGATTCTACAGTATATGGCAGTTTTTCCTTGTGGTATCGAAAATGATATTGAATATCAATATTTTTCAAGGTATCGTATCAAAGTTAGAAATTCCAGTATTGTGACAACACTAATTCACATCCTTAATCAGTAAGGTAAAAAAGTGTTTTGTTGAAAGTAGCTATTTTCTACGTGGATCTGATTTGATTTAATAGTTATTGATAATTCATGAAATATCACTGGCTAAAAAGTAACTAGTACTCCGAGTAGTTTGAGAAGAGTATTTTGTGCTTTTACTTAAGTACTTTTTTAACACCAGTACTTTTACTTGTAACTGAATATTTTCTCAGTAATGTAACAGAACTTGTACTTTTTCAGTACTCTTTCCACCACTGATAAAAAGAAATGTCTTGAGCACTAACTCAGCATATTAGAATGATTTCTGAAGGATCAAGTAACACTGATGCAAAGCTGAATTTTCAGCATCATTATCCTGTTCTTCAAAGGAATAAATTACATATTTAAAATATATTAAAATAGAAAAATAAATGCAGCCTTGGTGAGCATAAGAGACCCCAAACTTTTAAAAAGTAGTGTATTTATTTTATTGTGCAAGGCATATCAGATCATTAGTGAATGTTCATTCACATAGTTAGAAATGCCATGATATTTTTAAAGAAAATTCTACGTTTTAAATCTCTCCTCTACAGACCCCCTGCAGCTCCTTCACAAACCCCCACAGCGCCTAGTTACAGTAAAAACCCAAAAGGTAAGGTATTGCCTTCCAAAAAAAATTAAATAAATAAATAATGGAGATATATATATATATTTTTTTTTTTTAATAGAACAGCTCAGTAAATAACCTTAAAAAATAATGAAAGTCTTCCATTAGCAGAGGAGGTAATTTTATTATTATTATTATTATTAATTTTCCTTATTAAATTTCATTCCTCTTCTCTCCCAGCTTTACAACTGTCAATTTCCAATGCACTATGAAGTTCTTACGCAGGCATGCCTTACCCAGCATTCTCAGAAAGACACCAGATTAGCAAAACATCCCCAAAAGCCCATGGAGCCAGACATACATTTTTCAAACATATTGCCTACATAAGCTACAGACAGAACACAACATATGGGTCCCATAAGAGTGTGAACTGACAAAGATTTACCCCAAATTGGGTTTGAGATGTCCAATTGTCCTGTAGAGTTTCAGCTTTGTGAGTTTGAGAACTCAGCAACAAAGGATGCCATGCATCATAGTTACCTAAAATATGCTAAATAAGTAGAATGTACTTGGTTCGTTATTCCTCATTAATGAATCGTGAAGGTTTTACAGAAATCAGCACTTTAAATTAAGCTACGCAGCTGCCAGGACTGTCAAAGAGCATTAGCAAATGGTTGGCTGCCCTTTTTGGCATCATCATTATACTGTATGTATTATTAATATAATGTATTGCTACAGTGTATCTCCAAGTTGCCCTTAATTGTGCTGTCCTACACAGTACAACCTTCCCTTGCTCCATTCTAAAGCTACTCCTAACACTAGTTTGTATACCATGTCCTTCACTAACCTATGCTAAAAATGGCTCCTAACATTAGTTTACCCTTCACTATTCTGCTTTAAAAGAATTTGCTGGGTTACCCCTGGCTGTCCTAGTCCTGCGGTGCCCTTCTCCACCAGGTTACTCCTGGTTGTCCCTGGTCTAAAACTGGCCTCTGTGCTCAAGGCCACCTCTCCTCTGTCCTTGAGGGCCCCAAAAGGCAGGGACTGCATCTCTGGTGCTTGGCACCGAGCCAGTTTGTGTCATAATGGACAGGACCCTTGAGCAATGAGATGTCAAGGCAACCCCGTGTCCCGCCCCCGCTGACGTGAGTGACTGATTACCTGTCTCTAGAGCGGAAGTCTCTGCATCTGTTTCATTGCTCTGACATTCTCAGCACTTCAGCGTAGGGTAGTTTAAACGAGGACAATTTAGACTACCTCTGCAAAAACATCCCGTTTAGTAAATGCCAAGTTCAAATTTAAAGGGTCAGGACAATTAATTGTCTCAGGCATTTTGCTACTGCTATTTTTTTTCTTCTACTATGCTGCAAAAAGGGGTCCTGGTGACTGTTAAACAGTAGAACATGGTGTTAGCAACACCAAGGTCATGGGTTCAATTCCCAGGAATTAGGGTCAATGATGTGATGCATTTTTTTGCCCTATCAATTCATTAAAAAAATAGATTAGTAAAGTAAAAATTCATACAAACATTGACACCATATCTGCTATAATAGGCATGTCGCAAATGTTTGGCATAATCTTTAATTAATACATCTAAAGAAAAAAAAACTTTTCACTGCTTATAAATATGTGAAAAACATTTGATTGCCAAATGAAACTTCTGTGATAAAACCAACAAACAGGAAATGATCACAGAAACTCTGCAGACCCTCATGAATATCAAGGCCAATAAATCACTCAGACAATTTGCCTATTTTATGACAAAGCAGGGTTAGTTAGTTCAGGTCATGTGGCATAATGATAAAGGTGCAGTGAGCGAATTCTGAAAAACGCTGTTGAAAATGGATCAAACCAAGCACCAAAACAAACTTGTAGCCAATCAGCAGTAGGGGGCTTGTCCACACATGATGGGGGAGGAAAGAGAGTGAGCATGAGGGAGATTTGAAGAAAGACTGTTGAAAGAGAGATGGCTGAGTGACATTACAAAAGAGAAAATATCACTGGAAAAAGAAGGGTTATGATCAGGCAAGAGGTTTAGGACCCGCGTTAATATTAGAAAGCTTTCCGTTGCTGGAGAGACCTTTAACAGGAAGGCCTGAAAATGTGTTGTTTCTGCTCCGTACGCAAGTAACATTGGTTTTGAGTGTGTGCTGTTGGCGACTAAAAACAAACTCTTGCTTGTATATACTTGTGTACTGTATGTTAGTTTTTTGTTCTTCATTGTCGTTCATTCATCATCGTCGCTTTATTTTATTGGAACTTTTATTTCGCTTCGCTTCTGCTATGATAAAGAGACATCTACTCTTGCATTGTGTGTCCGTGCATTTTTGGGCTGGAGCAATGAAGGGAGGGGTGTGTTTGTTTTGGTTGATTTCAAACATAATATTGTTCAACAAAGATTCTCAGAAATCACTTACTGCACCTTTAATGAGATTTGTTATATACTGTTTATATGTATATGTGTGTGATAAATTCATAAATCTCATTAAAGAGTAGCAATAGCAATTTCTGAGAATTATTGATAAACACCTTTTTGGACATAATGATTAAGATGTGTAAACTCACACGTATTAAAAGAATGTTACAAGTATACACCGATCAGGCATAACATTATGAGCACTGACAGGTGAAGTGAATAACACTGATTATCTCTTCATCACGGAACCTGTTAGTGGGTGGGATATATTAGGCAGCAAGTGAACATTTTGTCCACAGAGTTGATGTGTTAGAAGCAGGAAAAATGGGCAAGAGTAAGGATTTGAGCGAGTTTGACAAGGGTCAAATTGTGATGGCTATACGTCTGGGTCAGAGCATCTCCAAAACTGCAGATCTTGTGGGGTGTTCCCAGTCTGCAGTGGTCAGTATCTATCAAAAGTGGTTCAATGAAGGAACAGTGATGAACTGGTGACAGGGTCATGGGCGGCCAAGGATCAGTGAAGCACATGGGAAGCGAAGGCTGGCCCATGTGGTCTGATCCAACAGACGAGCTACTGTAGCTCAAATTGCTCAAGAAGTTAATGCTGGTTCTGATAGAAAGGTGTCAGAATACACAGTGCATCGCAGTTTGTTGCATATGGGGCTGCATTGCTGCAGACCAGTCTAGGTGCCCATGCTGACCCCCGTCCACCACCGAAAGCACCAACAGTGGGCACGTGAGCATCAGAACCATGGAGCTATGGAAGAAGGTGGCCTGGTCTGATGAATCATGTTTTCTTTTACATCACGTGGATGGCCCGGTGCATATGCGTCACTTACCTGGGGAACACAAGGCACTAGGATGCACTATGGGAAAAAGGCAAGCCGGCAAAGGCAGTGTAATGCGTTTGGCAATGTTCTGCTGGGAAACCTTGGGTCCTGCCATCCATGTGGATGTTACTTTGACACGTACCACCTACCTAAGCATTGTTGCAGACCATGTACACCCTTTCATGGGAACGGTATTCCATGGTGGCTAGGGCTGGACAATTAATCGAAAAGTAATCGAAACCGAAATTCAGAACCTCTAACCAACGTAATTTTCCCATGTCGGTTATTTAGGTTTTTTAATCCTGTTAATACTTCCCCCTTAAAACATCCTACCGCGTGTGTAGCCACGTGACTCCGCCCCGTCCAGTCGGTGGCATAAAAGCAAAATGGAGGTGAACGCCGGTTCAACATATAGTGATGGCGCACGAGCGGTGAGCCTTGCGTCTTCACTAAACTCTGTCAGTTGTATGTTTTTTAAGGTTTGCCGGTTTGGACATTCAAGCGATTTTAGATGATCGGCTGTGTATTATTATATCGAGCTACCGTGCTCACGCAGCTGCATTGTGGCACGAACACTACAAACAGTAGCTATGCAAAACGTGAAGATTGCGCGCACAGAGAGGAGAAGAAACTAGTTGTCAGCGCGGTCCTGTGATTTATCACTAAAGTAGCTTAGAAACTCAAAACTTACTATAGCATATATTTTTCTGCTTTTGAAGGAACTATTTACAACCCACAGCTTCACAATTAATAGAGAGACAGTATGACTAATTCACACACGTAATCACTCGTACTGGTACTGTACTCATTTATCTTTATATGATTTACAACGAGCAGGTATCTGTAAGAAATGTTACAATCCATAGATAAAATAACTGCTGATAGTGAGCTGTTATGTCAGATGACTCTTTCAATATGAAAAAATACCCCACCTTTAATAATCAATCATATTTACAGTACAAACCTTGTCAGTGAACTATGAGGGCAAAAAAAACAAACAAACAAAAAAAACAACAGAAACAAAATAATCGTTAATTAATCGTAATCAAGGTAAAATGTTCAATTAATTGAGGTTTTGATTTTAGGCCATAATCGTCCAGCCCTAATGGTGGCTGTGGCCTGTTTCAGCAGGATAATGCACCCTGCCACAAAGCAAAAATGGTTCAGGAATGGTTTGAGGAGCACAGCAACGAGTTTGAGGTGTTGACTTTGCCTCCAAATTCCCCAGATCTCAATCCAATAGAGCATCTGTGGGATGTGCTGAACAAACTAGTCCGATCCATGGAGGCCCCACCTCGCAACTTACTGGACTGAAAGGATCTGCTGCTAACATCTTGGTGCCAGATACCACAGCACACCTTCAGGAGTCTAGTGGAGTCCATGCCTCTATGGGTCAGGGCTGTTTTGGCAGCAAAAGAGGGGAACCAACACAATATTAGAAAGGTGGTCATAATGTTATGCCTAATCGGTATAAATAATTATCTTGATTGTTTCACAAGATAGGCAAAGTAACACTTTTCTTGAAAATGCCATACATGTTTTTCAAAATTCAAACTAGCTTTCTCCTGCATCTTAAAATATTTTCTTTTGTTTACCATGACACTAGGCCACATACACACTGCAGCTAAATTTGGTTGTCAATTCACCTTTTAGTGTTTAATTGTGTACACACACACACACACACACACACACACCTGCTCACTTACTCCGTAAACTATTAAGCCGAGCTAAAACTACAAGCCCAAAAACGCTTATATTAAGTGGACATGGCAACACTGCAGGAGCATGCTCTGTGAAGCAGCCTTTCCAAGCACAAGCGAAACACGACACCTTCGTAGACTGTTCTGTGCTTTAGTTAAAATTGCTGCATATAACGAGTCTTTTGTCGCTGTAATATTTATTTGGTCACAACAGTGGAAATTAAAAACGCGAGACGGCAGAATGTTGCTATGATCACCACAGTGTCAAACATTGCAGGTTCGGGAGTGAGTTGTGTTCCGTACACACGTAGAATGATAATTCAGGGGACTTACTACAGCATTTAAATATGGTTGTCACTCCTAAACTTTACAGTGTGTTCTTGGCCATATTTGTCTTTGACCTATTAACTGATTCCCAATGCATTAAACCAATGTACTGTACAGTAAGTTGCTTTGCATAAAATCATCAGTCAAATGCATAGATGTAAGATCAGAACAATGGCTTGTTGGCTAGTGATAGTATTAGAAAATGACATTGATCAATATGTAATCAAAAGAATAACAAACTCTGAGTCCAAGGATCAAAAACAAGTAAATGGCTAAAGATCTTAGATTCACACAAACATGCTTTTCTCTGGCCCAGTTTTAATGGACTGTTTACGGCCTGCTCCAGATGTGAGCACTGAAATGTTGGCCCTGCCATGTTGCATTAAAGAGCAGATGTAACCTAAATGGAACCTCACGGGCACATTTAAAATCCGGAATGCAATTATGATGCCTCGACATCCAGGGGTAAATGGAAATTGTTGGCTGAGGTTTGTCTGTCAGTGAAAAGCATTGTGGGAATTAACTGGCATTGTGGCGTGCTAAACATGTAGAAGGTGGTGACTGCCAGGTTCATATTAGATGCCCGCTGATAGATTTGTTGTCATGGCGATGAAGACAACAGCAAAACAGTGGGGAAAAAATTGTCAAAAATAATAGAACGATGTTTGAAGTGCAGAGAAGGTTGGTTGATTGTGGGAGGAGGTTAACGGGATCCTTCCATGAATATTCACGGCTGACACCCCCGGGGATGAGAGACCCAATTAACAAATCCCATTAATTACGAGACTATCACAACTGATTAGGAGATGGCCGTCTGCTCCTGGCACAATGCGGCCCATATTTTCTGCTTCATGGACGCACGACGAACTCAACTGCCAATCAGAGTTAGGGAGTGCAGAGGGAGCGAGGGATCTGGGTGTTGGCTAGATACAGCACCGACACCATTTGAACACACGAGGCCATAAACCATCTTTCACGTTGATATGCTGAATTTAGGTTCAGACAAGAATCTAAAAGGGTTCTAAAAAGAACATTAACAGCTCATTTGTGAAAAAGAGTGAACGTATTAATGAGCCAATTAATGCCTTCACACATCTCTGTGTTTTGTGTGAAAACGGTAAAATATGGTTAAGGAAAGCTTTTTCGCAACAGCACGCATGTATGTGCCAACCGTGTGACGATTACAAAACAATGAGCACCCCTCAAGAAGGTATAGACAGACTACATATTATGTGCAAGATGGTATTAAATGATGATTTATACTGTGACATTTTCTTTGCATTTCATAATTATTAACTGTTAGCAACACTCAAAACCTCCAGTGCTGTAATTGGTGTCACATTCTAAAGGCATGCACATGTAATATTATTTCATATCTTCAGTATTAAATTAATCCATACAATGAGTTGGGCACAAGTTCACAAGTGGCACTTATGAAATGACTGCAGTTCATTTATAAAAAGTTATTATTTCTAGTTCCACAGTAATTCAACACTCAACATAAATTTTGATGGCTCGCCTACAGTCAACATTAAAGGGACAGTTCACCCAAAAATGAAAAATCGGTTATGATTTAATCGTTGTTCCAAAACTGTATGACTGACTTTCTGCTGTGTAAACCATGAAGATTTTAAACACTAGGGCTGAGTATCGATTCAGATTCACAAGGTCTCAATTAGACTCGATTTTGATTCTTAATTTTCGATTTTGATTCTCAATTTTCGATTTTGATTCTCAATTTTCGAATTTGATTATTCATTTTCGATTCAATTCAATATATTTTCACTGGCCCCACCACAAAAAGTAATAAATGAATAAAACAGTTATTGTTTTTGTAGTTGTATCCTTATATTGTAATAAATAAGGTTATGACACCCAATATTTTAGATACGAAATTTAACAATTCTCAATTCCATTTGAGACCACAGCTAAAACTACTAATATAAATTTCAAAGAATATTAAAGACAAGTAAACAGTTATTAATAAAAAAGAACAAATAATTAAACTACAAGCAATAGCACAAATAAATAAATACAAGAGAACAGAGATACAAATGAAATAGTCAGTGCTTTTAAGGTTTTTCAGGTAGCCTGGGTCTAACAGTAGTTTTCAGGTACAGAAAATGAATAAAGTAATAAAATGTAATAAAATAACACTGCATATAATCTTCACTGTACAAATTAAATAAAGGTTAATCCTTATTAAATTTACAAAAATATTATTCAGTGAAGAGCAGGGAGTGAGTTCTTTGTTTTTTGCAGTTTGATTAACATTAAAACACAGACAGTTGTAGGAATATTAGGTTGCTGTCACTTTAAGACTAATGCACATGCGTTCTTTCTTTACTGCTTATCATAACCGTAACCGACTATGTTTACCTAGATACTCGCAAAGACGGGCATTTTGAGATAAATGTGTGTAAATTTGTCCATTTAGGCGCAAGGAGAGGTTAAAGAGAATTCATTTTATTATTTAAAATAAATAAATAAATACAGAAATATCGGTTCGTGGCTTTTGAGAAACGATATTGAATCGACCACATTTTAAAAAACAATTAATCGAAAAATCTATTTTTTTGCACAGCCCTATTAAGTACTCTTTTTTTTGTGTGTGTTCCACAGAAGAAAGTCACTTATACAGTTTTGTCAAAACTGATTTTGTCCATATAGTGAAAGTCAGAAAGATTCAACAGAAAAAAAAGAGAAAAAATTGAGTGAACGATCCCTTTTTTGCCTCTCTCCTAGTTAACAAAACACTTTTCTGAGTATTCGAGTCAAACTCTCCTAAAGGGATGTCAAAATTAGCCGTTCATAATTTTAAGTCATATCTCTTGCGGAGAGATCTTAGGCAGTCCTTTCCAATTCAAATCCCCCTCATTATAATGCGCTACGCACCTACCAGCACTTCCAGTTGCCCTGGGTGAGAGTGCCTGCCAAATGAATGGAGCATAATGTAATGTATTGTTTGATTTGCTGATTTGCACATTTGCATGTTCAACAGAAGTGGAGTACAATGTGAACAGTGGAAGCTGGCAGGCGGGCGGCCGAGGCCAACTCAGTCAGCCCTCTGTGCTAATCAAGCTAGTGAACAACTCCTTGTTTTCAGCATTTAAAGAGCTAATGCCAGGGATGGTAATACATTTTTAATTGCAAGTGTGATTACCCTTCTAAGCAACCTCAGCCAGTTGATTAAATGCATTTGGGTCAATATTAGAGGCCAGTCATTTCCAGTGTTAGGGCCTCAGGAGAAAGTCCTAGAGGTAATTGCTGAAGCACAATTAGAAATCTTTCATATTGTAATAATGGAGAATCATGTCCTTTAGGAAACTGGGCAAAACATGATTAATGATAGAGAACACTTCTCAGCATATTAGCAAATGGCTCTATTTAATTGAAAATGCTAATTGTGCATGAACCGTATGGCGATACATATGTCTTGCAAACTGCATTTTGTACAGTACCAATACAGGGTAATAATCATTACTTTACCTTATTGTAAAGAAGTGCATAGTTCTTGTCAGGATGGTATGTCTTTTGTGCGGAAAACAAGGATACCATTTGAGATTTATTTACATTTGCGAATCAGTTTTTTCCCTGCTCACTATTTGGCAAGGATTAAGGAACACTTGAACTTTCATTTCAAATGAGCATTAACCACCGCAGATGAAGCAACTACTGGCAGGTTGCTGTTAGATTTCCAGATAATGAACAGCCAAATTTCCAATGCACAGACCACATTGAGCAATGATGCTAATTGTTGAGTGACCCACTGAATGTTTTTTTTCTTTTCTTTTTTTTGATGTCTTATGCTTTTCTGATCAACGCCTCCACTCTCTAACAAGGTCTGAAATATTATGTTGTAATTCAGGCATAAAAGATGCATCAAGGCCAGAAAATGATGGCAAAGACAGCAGCGTATTTGTAAAGCATCATACAACTATGAGCAGCAGACCACATCAGGCCTAAAACACAAATTCTTAATCCTGTTCAGTCATATCTAATTACCCTAACTTTTAGTTATATGATGTTTTTTTGCAGTTGAGCTAAAGTATACATGGTAATTACTGTCAGGGAGAGAGACAAAATTTTGTAAATGATTTTTCTGACTCAGTGCAGATCTTGGAAAATGACAGTCTCAATGCCAGTTCAGCTTTAATTGGGGAGCTCAGGTAAATGATTAGAGCATCTTTCAAAATGCACAAGCAAATAAGAGATTGAAACTGTCCATTTTTATCACACCTCACCTGCCAAAAATGGATGCATCTTATGAAAATCTTTTGAACACGAAAAAATATTGATGTGATACATGGTACATTTGACCCTAATGTGTCAATAACCCTATATAATGAACTCAGCCCACGTTCAAGAATACGTTGCAGGATTCTTATTAAATTCCTGAATTTGAATTGAGCTAGTAAACAGGATGCAGAACATAAGTAAAATTATTATGAATTGAAATGTAAAGAAATCCATATAACTGTGTTAGATAGATAGATAGATAGATAGATAGATAGATAGATAGATAGATAGATAGATAGATAGATAGATAGATAGATAGATAGATAGATAGATAGAGAAAGACTAGTGTCCCTTATACTAGTCCCATAAGTACATAAATGCTAATAATGTCGAAATAATTTCTGGCTTGATTAAATGATATTTAAGCATTACAACAAGAGTTTTATTCAAACTAAAAACTGTCTCGGTCCTCACCTTCAAACTCTAACCTTAAATGACAGCACTGTAAACAAGCTAGCCCCTGAGTGGGCTCCAAAATCTGACACCCGCTCTCTCCAGCCACGTGTAACACTGTGCGCCATGTGTTGCCGAAGAGAATAATTGGCCAAAGTTTCATGCAAATATCACCGTGCCACAGAATTAAAGGTGGGATCTGTTCGTTCATGCAGATGACAACTTGAGCCCTCATTTTCTCCCTCTCAGAATAATCAGGCACCCAAGGAGCACATGGAGGCACAAGAACATAAAAGCCCCCTCTTTATGTCAGAGGAATTAAGTGGCCTCCTGTTCAACCCTATGCAGGAGATGGTGGAAAATCCTGAGCAAGGAGGAAAACAACAACACTAAGCCAGATCAAGAACCTCATTGCCAAATGCAGCAAGGAGCATTTCAGCATTCGACATTTAACCTTATACAATTACAATTCTTCATATCAATGTCTAAATGACTAAATTCCCGACAGATCCTTAAAAATTAAGATAAAGCAGGTTTTGGAGATGGCAAATAAGGTTAGTGACTATCACAAAATACATGTTAGACCCAAACGATGCCAGCCAAATCAGCTTTTGACATCAGACTCCAATTTTATGCAAAGATTATTTTCGCTTTTCCAGCAGGTGACATTGCGAATTGTCCTTTAACATCCGTCTCTGTTCATTTTCTCTCATTACGTTGTGATGCCAATTAAAAGCACACAATTACAGAATGGAAAACACAGTTCATGGGAGCGACAGACACACACTTACACTCAGCATACAAATACGCAACAATGTTTACCTGATCCATGTTCTTTTTTGTGCGACTCCTGCATCTCACTGTCTCCATGTAAATGAACACATTAGGGTAGTCTACACCCCGGCCACCTCCCCAAAAATAGAAAGGAAGATATACCTCATACCAGTCCCATGGGTGGCCCTCATTAGGGGGTGCAAGCCTTTGAGAGGGGCTCTTTCTCTTCCATCCAAAGCAAGGACAAACTAATGTCAAGCTGGTGAGTTATAGCCACCCATTCTTCAGTTCTACAGCTTTGATGGGGATACAGCAACTCATCTAAAGGGAAAATTGCACTCTCTGTCCATCATTTACACAGACAGGCAGCATGTAGGTGGTGCATGTGTCAACTCATTACAGAACTAGTGCAGGGAAAATAAAAGGCTCAAATGCCGTTAACTAGGAGAAAAAAAAGAAAAAGCTTGATTTGTATTATTGTCTTCCCTGATAAAAGCACTAAAAGGCTTTTACATCTACGTCAACCAGTCATAATGTATCATTCCATGACCAGATGATGACTCGAGTGAGAATCAAGAGGGAGAAAAGGTCATCATTTTATTTTTGTCCCTCTCACTTTCTTTCATACGAGTCAGACAAATTAAAACACAAAGCAAGAGTTTGCATGACCTGTCGATGGATTTCAGTTAGTGATGGCAGGACTGCTGTTACCAGCATGCCACAATGCTCAGTGCTCGCCGCCCAGCTCCAGCAGAACTGAGCAGAGCGGATAGAGCTGCGGGACACTGCCGTTAATAGGAGCGTGGCTCTAAATAATTCATCATGTTTCAGAAGAACAACGCAGCCTCTGTGAGGAAGGTTGCTGCACACTCATGTGGGCACAGTGCTCTGAGAGCAGGTGAAAACAAAACTACCGCTTCTACATGCACCAATGCCGTTAGGTGCAAGCCAAGAGAGATGTTGCACAATAATGGAGCATGTGCTGAACTTTAGATGTACCCTCTGATGGTGCTCACCATGGTGCTGAACCTACAATCCACATGTAGTCTGCTACTCTAACTGTGCCACCTGCTAAGGCAACATGAAGAGCCATGTGAGTCTGTGTTTGCTGACTTCAGTTATAGAAAAAAAATAGAGTATGTTTCATCAAACCCTTTGCTGATGTGCTAAACATAGTGTGAAAATAAGGAATGCAATGCTGTGTCGTAAAAACATATTAAGAAGTAACTAGTTACAGTTTCTGCATTCTTGGTAATGAATAGACATTATAGAAGACAGCGAGTAACCTACTATGTAACTTTGTTTAAAAAACATTTGTGTGAATTGTCATTTACAACTCATTTTACCTCTATAATTTGACATTATTCCAAGTGAAGCAGAATATTCAACAATAAAAACAATTTTAGGCAAGTCATTATTTTATCCATTTGGCATTGATTGGAGCTAACTGGCTATTGATTTTAACATAAGTCTTGCAGTAACCTAATAAACTTAGAGCACTTAAATAACTACCTTTTTTCTTTTTCTTTTAAATGACTACAACATATATGAGCAAAGGAAATCAAATAAGCTCATCGAAACTCTCTCTCATTCTGTATGTAACGTTGGCAAGCCAAATTCATTATAGTGAAAGTATTTGTATAATAAACTACCCCCTCTGACTGAATTCAAAACAGCATACTACCAAGCCTTAAATCAGTTTAAATCACAGATTACCAGTCCAAAAGCTTTTTCAGATCCCAAAAACAAATATAATCTCACTTAAATCTAATCTCAAATGTTTTGTGCTGCTTGGAGACGAACAGTTCTGCTTTGTCTTTATATTTCCGTTGGCAAAACTGAGCAAAATAGACAATATTGTGTCTAAAGTAACACAACATTAACTTCTTATTTATTTAACTGTTGTATAAAATCAGTAGGCCTATCACATTTGCACGTGTGCTATTCTGGACAGAATTATATCATATTGTGTGATATCATAAGTAAATATTGACATAAATATTGTCCCTTATATTAAATTTTAGGGACATTCTAACTACATTCTATAGGCTTTATCACGCAGTGAGTTATTGCCCTGCTTCTTATTCAGTCAACTGTATGAAATGTCAGATGACTTACGTAGGACTGGTGCGGGACAAGTGCGTTAAATGCGTTAATAATTTTAATATGTTATTTTTCACCATAATTAATTAAATTAATGCATTAAGCCGACAGCCCTAATACTAATATATACTGTACATTTACTGTGTGCTACTAACCATGATCCTAACCTTTATCCCCTATAGCGAAATCTCAGTTGGCCAGACTGATGATTCAGCTTTTATAAATGATTAAAATATTAGTGAGCAGGACACCGTGAGCCTGGAGACTTTAGTGTACTCTGTGAGTTTTTAGAAGCATGTCTCAAAGTTGTGCCATAAATTAACAGTGCTCATAAATGGCTGTTGAGATAGTATCTTCAACTGTAGATTATATCAAACAGTATTTGAACTGGTTTTTGCATTGGATGTTGCCACAAGCAGAATCATAAACACCATTTAATTTCCTTGATATTGTTTGATGTTATTCTAAAGTAGCTCTTTACCTGCAGATTGCTACACCACCATTGTAACCACTAAAGAAAAAGAAAAATTCATAGAAATAGCGGTTTTGACTGTGGAGAGCTGAGGTGGTTCATTTAAAAGGCACGAAATAAACAATACACTACGTTTACACACTTTACAAACTATATACACAACAGTTATACATATTTTTCTAGATCATTAGTATATTCTGGCAGCTTTGATTGGGTGGACTATGTGGCCTCACCCCTGGTTTCAATGGAAACTGAAGTTTTCTATCTCATAGCATTACCACCCTTTCACTAAGAAAAGTGTGTTGTTCCCACATCTCTGTTTTAGAAACAATGCAGGTGAAGTGATGAGCTCAACCTTCTCTTAATTGGGCCAGATGTCTGCAAACTGTGCTGTCACAATACATTTTGACCCCTGACATTTGCCAACTCAACACCTCTGCACTTATTGCTCATCAGAGCAAAGAACCATACTACTCATCTGTCCACCTCCAGATCGCAGAATGCCCAGGTCAGCAACAAAATATAGAGTGAATATCATGAAGCAGACTGGTTGTGACTATGTTGTCAGCCAGCTAAGAAGAACATGGCAAGGCATTAATCCACATTAACACCTTAACAATTGCTAACAGACTTTATCGCATAATATATAGTGAAATACAAATAAGAGTATTACATTATTGCAGCACACAAACGCTGATAAGACAATAAAAGGTGGCTTTAAAAGCCAAGACTTTTTTTAAATTCTGCACAGAACGCTATATTTTAAAGCGATTTAGAGGAGAAACGGTTAGAGATCAGAAAAAAACTGAGGCTTTACCGAGCTCAATGGCTTTGGCTGAACAGTGATATAAACGAAATGCTATTGGCTATTTTATCAAGGTGAAGGAGCTAGAAAATAGTAAACGATTAGTGAACGATTTTAGCCGCATTTGATTGGACAGAAAATCTGATGAGAAGCTAAAGTGCAGCGTGATGTCATTAAAATCATTGATCCATATTGACGGAAGTGAGAGACTTTATCAGGTACAGCATAATATTTTTTTTTAAGGAAAAAAAACCTTAAAAAGGTTGTAAACTATACAGGTAACCCAGCTGGTACATTACTACAATATTAAAGTTTAAAATTAACAACCAAATTGTACACAATTGCATATAATGCAGTATTAATAATAATAATAATGTTATAATAACTTTTTAGGATAAAGATATGAATATGTAAGATATTCAAGAAAAAATGCTCCTCTCTTGAGTTCATTTTTCATACTAACCATCAAGTATATAGTCATTGAATGGCTTTCCTGAGGTAAATGTAATGCTAGGTGACATTGTTTACATTGTTTGTTTGTTTCGTTTTTTTGACGACTTTCCGCGGTTGAAACACTGATTAAGCGATTACATGAGACATGATACATTTCAGTAAGGTGTACTGTATCTTTCAACATACCTTCTGGTGTACATTGATGTTTATTTCGTGCTGTAACTAACGTTAGTAGTAAAGAGGAAGAGATGATCGGTTCACGTGCCACTTGAACTGAGGCGCTACAGCGAAAAAAAAAGCACCAAAATCACATTCGTTGTTTGAATTTCGTAGTAAAATTAACAATTTAAAAGCAGAGACTTTGTTTCATATTAAAAGTAACCTGCTCTGTCTTGTCTGTCGGCACGTTGTCAGTGTCCTTTGCTCTTCTAAGTATTTTTCACTGTGTGCGAAAACTGACCTGTGGCGTGCGAACAGTGTCAATTGCGTGAGAGTTGTCAAGCTTGCATATGACTGCAGTTTAAAAAAAAAAAAATACATTTGTAGTTAGTTAAACTTCCCCACTCGGCTTCGTTTGTACTCCGAACTAAGCGCAGCTCCCTCTTCTATTGGATTGCATCCGACTGGATTACAGTATTGCGCTACAGTGCCCCACTGGTCAAACCGTGTTATTGCAGGCCCTTAAAATATGTCAGATCAGATCAAAAGACTATTCGACAACGAACATACAGTATTTGTCGACGTCTAATAGTTTCACCCCTAGTCTCAATTTTGAATTCAGACTGAATCAATGCCCATTTGGTTAAATAAACATGTAGTGAAAAAGCAGTGGATTGATCCCCCAGCGTTGTTTACATGTCCTGAGTGATAATTCAAACTGTGTACAAAGGTTATCCAAATAGAGAAATATTCCAAAATCCCCAAAGACTCACTTGACAATCCAAACTTCTCCGATAAGGATATTATTGGATGCAGCAGATAGTGTGTGTTGGAGACATGCTCTTTTTGTGTACATATACAGTTGTTTGTTTGTTTGTGTGCTAGAAATGGTCACATGACTCCTGCTCTTATGACAGAAATTTTAACAGGATTTGTAATGACTTATGAAGAAAAATTAGACTAGAATGTACATATATACACATAAAATATAAACTTTATTTGTAAATAATTATAATAACAATAATAATAATTGATCCCTCATAATACATGTGTTGGCTATTTTAGTAGACACAGAACAAACCTACAATTTACAACGTAACATCTTATCAAGTCAGTGCATAATAAATGTTCTGACAAAAGTTTCTCTGACATGGCAGTAAAGAAGAAACACAAATACAGCCTGGTTAGCGAGATAGAGAGACAAGG
The DNA here is from genome assembly GCA_003731715.1 of Anabarilius grahami. Classification (NCBI taxonomy): domain Eukaryota; kingdom Metazoa; phylum Chordata; class Actinopteri; order Cypriniformes; family Xenocyprididae; genus Anabarilius; species Anabarilius grahami. Next base: position 7,765,077 of record RJVU01018281.1, on the reverse strand, counting down.
CTGGAGCAAAGCTGGTTAAGATTAACAGCTGTTGCCTCCCAAACTGCGTATTAGAGTAAAGACCAGAGACAAATAGCATGTGTGCAGCACAGCGAACAGCAGAGAGCTGCTTCATTACTCAGTCAGACTGACTTAGCCTGGGATAGTAACTATAAATAAATGTTTTTAATTTGCTTTTCTCTCATTGTTTTGAGGCCTGTTCTGCTTAGCTGGCATTTAAGAGGAGCCATGTGCTTTGAATGCAGAGCGACCGGTGATGAATGAGGCCAGTCTTAATGTAGCTGAATCTCTTTCTGCAGCTCTCACTCATATCCTCGCAAATAAGCACGTACACCCTGACACACAACCCCAGCTAACACATACACACTGAGACTCACTGCTAAATATGGCCCAAATGCTGAGAGAGAGAGAGAAAAAAAAATGGTTATCAACTTACAATACATTTGTGGCAGATGCCATCAACACCTGGTGTTTTTAAATGCATTATGCATGGACACTGATAATGTTGCCAAATTCGCAGGACCAATCAAAATCTGAAATAAAGAAATAAATAATCAAAAAACAATGAAGGAAGAACTAAATATTTAATACACTACACAAGATGCTTTGAACAGGGCAAAAAGCTAGATAGGTAGATAGGTAGATAGATAGATAGATAGATAGATAGATAGATAGATAGATAGATAGATAGATAGATAGATAGATAGATAGATAGATAGATAGATAGATAGACAGACATTTAGCACACACTTTCATCACAGTTTCAGTATTACAAGGACAATCTCCCTGAAGCAACCTGGGGTTAAGTGCCTTGCTCAAAGGTTCAGTGATGATAGCTCATGACTCACTTCTTAAAACAATCAAACCAGCAACCTTGGCTTCATTCATTTCCAGCCTAAGCTCCAGCCACTATGCCATACCAACCCACACTGACATAAGATACATTCATTGACAGTCTTTTCAAGGCTCAGTATGTAAGTTTCGCCGCTAGAGGTTGCTTTTTCAAAACAATAACAAAGGCGTAGCTTAATGACACCGTGGATGAACATGGAATCATGGGAGTTGTTCACCTCCACAGCCGATGGAAAGCAATCTGACGGGACTCAGGCAGAAATCATGTTCATAGGTGATCTAATGTATTAAAGTTTTATTAACGTTACTGTGGTATGAAGCAGGGCAGGGCCAAGACATTTTACGTTGCTGTTTTTATTATGCTTATGCTGCACTTGGCCGCTGGAAAAAATGTGATTCAAACAATAAGAATAACTGTGTTGAACTATATAACAATGATTCGTTTTCTGTTGATAAAAGTATCCAAACAGTTGCTCACCTGTCTAATAAAACGTGTAATATACTAAAGCAGATGTCAAGGCTATCTGACTGTCTGTCCGTCCGTCCGTCCATCCATCCATCCAAAAAGGAGTGTAACAATCCTGGTGATTACGGATCTGGTATAAACCTTTTTATCTGCTGTTATTTAGCTATATTTGTATTTGTAGTATTTTAAATATTCTTCAACCAAGATGCAACCTGCCTATGCTGCTTCAAGCCCCCACCCCCCACCTAAAATCATGGAAAAGACGTAAACATCTATATTTATCAGCTATAACAGGAATGAATAGACTCAAAAATCAATTGCAATACTAGTGAGAAACAGGTAATTCATTCCATTTCTGATAGAGCAAAATTCAGTGTCAGGAAAGGCTATGACACTCTCATCTAACCCCAGCGAGTCTGAATCGAATGTTTCTTTAGCTGGGGTAAAGTAATAAATATGGTAATTCTAAATGGGAAATTTGGGCTCTGCCACTTTCCCAGGGCCTTTTCTCTGATATTCAATCTGCTTACCAAACACCACAGTATCAGCCGCTCATTCACCTTTCTGATTTAACACCAAGATGGAGTTTTTCTTTACTCATTCATTCACCTATACACATTTACTTAGCTAAACGATGACGTCCTGTAGACTTTAAATGTTTTATACAAAACAAAGCAAATTACGATTAATATAAACTAATCTTAACCATATAAGATTTTTTTTTTATTTTACCCCACATCAACATATTGTTAACAATGATTAACAGCTAATTTTTCAACCTTACTTCAATCATTCTGCTTGTTGTTCAAAGTTTTGGTAATACTCCTTTCATACTGAAGGTCTGTAATTATCTGGTTCGATGACTACTGTTTTGCCACCTTTTGATTCTAATGTGCATTCAACATCACACTTGTTAGCTCATTAAAGCAAAAAAAAAAAAAATCCACTAAATAAAATCTAATCTACTTGTTAATTCTGCATGTCACATGAGCTTGTGCAGATGTTCCCACTTGAGTATGAAACTCTGCTATATTTGAACTCTGACACACTACAAAACTGTAAAAAAAACATCAGGATAAGACTTTTAACATGAACTGACAGGCAAAACTGAACATGCGTGTACCTTTACAAACTTGTCAGTCCTCATTCATTCAAAAGAGAGGATGCCCTTTTATCTTAACTCATCTAAATAAGCAGGTATATACTGTAGAGAGTTGTGAAAACTTCTTAGTAATGTGGTAGGTTTTATTCAGTGTAAGGCCAGAGGGAGGGTGAGCATTCCAGCGGTTATAACTCCTTTCCTCTTTTTCTTTTTGTGTGACTCAGTTGGGTGGCAGAGTCAGTGTGCTTTTCCCAGAGATCCATATGGAAGGAAAAACAGTGAAAATGGTGGCCAACAAAATCTGCCCTCCAGCTGGCTCATGTTCCCCACCACTCAATTTGAGAAACAAAGCTGCAGTTTTTGATCCAGCATCCCAAAATAGGAGTTTGAAATTTACCTTAATAGAAATGGCCTGTGTTGTACTAGATTTTATTGCATACAATTAGCATACACATAAATGGTTAGAAGATTCTCTAGATGGCCTTTGTGAGAGCAAGATGGATGTGAATTTTCACCTGAAGCTAGCAATGTTGCCTTTAGGCACTGAGATTTTGATTGGATGAGAAATGACTCCTTATTAAAATGTGACAGCAGTTTGGCTGTGCTTGCCATAGGCGAAGGTAAGGTGTGGTGGGCTGCTGCTCTCTGATAAGTTCCCATCATGCCATTCACAGAGGGCTGTGCCAGTCTCCCCTTACCTCATTGTATTCACTGCATAAAATCCAGTTGTGACTGAGTGGATACTGTGTCGTTTCTTCTGAAATATCCATTACATTAATTTGAGGAAAGACTCTAACATATACAATGGTGGCACATCAGTATAAGGATTATCACAAAGATGGATTGAGGTATTTAATGGGATGGGGTTTTCCAGACCACATACAGTGATAAAGCGGGCAAGACTGTTGCATCAAAAGGGTTATGGAAGAGAGAACTAATAGAGTGTGGCAGTGCCCTCTACATACTAGCCGTGGGACTGGGGGCAAAGCCAAGGGGACTTTTGATTAGTGGGGCAGACAGGAAGCTGACTGTTTAATGCAATCGTTCTACACAGCAGAACTAAAAACAATGTTGCAGCACAAAATTTTTCATGCCTCCTCTAAAACAACTTATTTATTTTTATATTATGGTAAATTTTTTTCATATTTATGATAAATAATTGGTAATACAGTAATAATAATATCAGTCTCTCACATCATTCTGGAAGAATTTTGGCTCACTCTTCTTTACAACGTTGTTTCAGTTCATTGAGGTTTGCGGGCATTTGTTTATGCACAGCTCTCTTAAGGTCCCGCCAGAACACTGCAGACAGGTTGAGTCCTGGACTTTGACTGGGCCAGTGCATCACCTTGATTCTTTTCGTTTTCAACCATTCTGTTGTAAATTTGCTTTAGCTGTCAGGCAGTTCGCCTTACATTTGACTTTAATACTTTGGCATACACAGGAGTTCATGGTCGACATGACTGCAAGGTGCCTAGGTCCTTTGGCTGCAAAACAAGCCAAAAATCATCAACCCTCCACTAGTGTGATGGAGGGTCTTTTGGATTTTCACCAAACATGGACTGTGCATTATGACCAAACATCTCCTCTTTGGTCTTGTTTGTCCAAAGGACATTGTTCCAGAAGTCGTGTTCAGATGCAACTTTGATCCTTTAAGTCCTGTAAGTTGCGAGGTGGGGCCTCCAAGGATCGGACTTGTTTGTTCAACACATCCCACAGATGTTTGATTGAATTGACATCTGGGGAATTTGGAGGCAAAGTCAACACCTCAAATTTGTTGTTGTGCTCCTCAAACCATTCCTGAACCATTTTTGCTTTGTGGCAGGGTGCATTATCCTGCTGAAAGTGGCCATAGCCTCCAGGGAATACTGTTTCCATGAAAGGGTGTACATGGTCTGCAACAATGCTTAGGTAGGTGGTACGTGTCAAAGTAACATCCACATGGATGGCAGGACCCAAGGTTTCCTAACAGAACATTGCCCAAGGCATCACACTGCCTCCACCGGCTTGCCATCTTCCCATAGTGCATCCTGTAAGTGACGCACGTTCACCAGGCCATCCACGTGATGTAAAAGAAAATGTGATTTATCAGACCAGGCGACCTTCTTCCATTGCTCAGTGGTCCAGTTCTGATGCCCACTAACTGGTGCCGTGGTGAAGAGATAATCAGTGTTATTCACTTCACCTGTCAGTGGTCATAATGTTATGCCTGATTATCTGAGGTTGTATTTACCTAGTTTTATTTTAATATATATATATATATATAAA
>RJVU01018281.1:7722274-7751930 GCA_003731715.1 Anabarilius grahami | reverse complement strand
CCCTCAATCTTTTTGTGGTTAAAAAAAAAAATCAACATTTTCTGAGCAAATAATTTTCACATATTTAAAAGTTTCTTTAATTAGCCAAAATATACAAATAATTGTATATAACATAACATGACTTTAAAAGTCTTTTTAGCTTAAAACCTTTTTGAACTGTTGTAATGATTTCAGTGTGGTACATTTTTTGCAAACACATTTTTGTTTATTAACAGCACGTCTGAGTTTCTCATAATGTTCCGATTGTCTTAAAATATTGATTTCATTCTTTTGATCTAGGTCATCAAGGCCGAGAAACAATTATTTAAAGCCTTTCAAAACTAAAATGATTTGCATTTATAGAAAGAATGCCATGATTTCACAGTTAGTTCTTCTGAAATATGTATAATGCCCATTCACCCTTCATTCCTTAAATTTTCATTTCATGTGTGATAATTTTAATAGGACTGAGATAAAGACAACAGACTACAAAACCTGAGTGAAAAGTCAATTATACTTCTCATTTTGCTCAAAGGCTACCAGGAGAGGGCAGGTCTTCAATATCCACAGCCACTTCTACCCCATGGGACTTTTGACACTTTACTTGATCTTGACAGAGCCTGTACTGCACAGATTATAAAAAAATCATCCCCTGGTGGGGCCCCTTCACCTTTCTGCTTTAAGATTACATAAATAATTAACTATCCTAATGCCATTAGATCTTTGTCTTTCAAGACTTCTGTAAACTTCTACTTCTGTAAATTCTCCATCAACCCTTTTTGCCGACATTATACTACCTTCTATACAGTATAGCCTACTGTATGTGTATATTGCCATTACTTTTATAAATAACCCGTAATGGTAGTTGAATATTGAACGTTGCCATCAAAATTCACTTTTACATGGTGTATGCACATAATGTGTGTTGGCAGTGTGTGTACACCACCACCCTATAATGGTAAAAATCCACCCACTCCTCTTTTTTTAATCCCCATAAATCATAAGCCGTGTCTCAGAACAAGCCATTTGCAGATTCTGAGCAAATTGGCATCATTTTTCTGGCCCCGCCCACAACTGCTGATGGACTCTGCCGTATTTAGACTCTAGAGTTGTACACTGTCAGCCATTTTCTCCAGGCTGGGGCAGCTGTAGCGACAGTAAGCAACTCAACAAACAATTTTGTTGTTGGATGTAAGAGTGAACATAAGTCTTTATGTACTCCTAACATCAGAGCCGCTGAAGACGCAGTGGATTTGTTTTGTTTTTTAAGAGAATGCACCCCCACACCTAAATTCGTTTATGTCTACTCTAATAATTTTACACCAGACTGCTTTGTGAATGAGGGTCAATACAAAGGGACAACAGAAAACACGTTTTGCTAAAAAGTTGTTGCTCAAGGATGGATCAGTACCAACTGTTCGTAATCCATCTTATAGTCTCCAGAGTGATACTGGTCACAGCAGCAATGAGTCATCGGAGTTAAGTTTTACAGATAAAGATGTTACCAGTTTATTAAGAACAACCCGAAAAGGCAAAAGGTCAGTATATATTTGTTTATTGTTAGTTGTAACAAGTGTTTTTGTGTAATTCGCTGTGTATGTTGATGATAATGCAAGGAAGAGAGAGAGTTTATGGATAACACTTTAATGTGCACTTCTTACTGCATTTTATTCAGCTCTTACTGTGATTTTCTGGAGTGAAAACGGACGCTTCATCTTTTGTGTGATGTACAATAAACTTCATAAAACTCATCAGTAAAGTCTTCGCCATCATTCAGATGGGGTCCGCTACAACAGGCTTGTAACTAATAGTGGATAAAAGCAAGATGACAACATAATTTACAACTGTAATTAAACTAAACCTGTTCTATCTCCATGTAGCATATATTCTCTCTCTATAGGCATCATTGTCCGACAGTTTCGGACATTTTAAGTGCATGAGATTGTCCTGTTTGTTTGTTGCATGAGCTTTTGAAGTCCCACCCTCTTCTTGAAAGTGGGCCGGGAGCAGCAGCTCATTTGCATGTAAAGGGACACACACAAAAATTGCTTGTTTTTCCTCACCCCCAAAATTGCCAATTTTAACATGCTATAAAAAATGATCTGTGGGGGTATTTTGAGCTAAAACGTCACATACACACTCTAGGGATATCAGAGACTTATTTTACATCTTGTAAGAAAGGGCATAATAGGTGCCCTTTAAAATAGGCCTATATTGAAATAGAAAACAGTTGTTCTAACTAACTTTTTTAGTTAACTTTACTTAATTCTTTCAAAAAAATCTTACCGACCCAAAACTTTTGAACGGCAGTGTATTTTTATAGTTTTAAAAGTATATTTGTAGTATGCATATTTAGAAACTGGTTGACTTCAAGCAAACCAAGAGTTACTTGTCTTGACAGAATCATAATATCTCTCACTGTAATGTTGATAACACATGGAATATAAAAAGAAAATTGCAGCCATCAAAAAATGCCATCAGCTCAATCCATCAGCCATGATGCGTTTCATTTTCCTGAATGTCCAGATAGCTTTTCAAACTTTGTGTCTACATATTTGCAGCTGCTGCTAGAAAGCTACTCTGATTGGTGAACAATTGGTTGGTTTGCATAGTTCAGTTAGTCCATGAACTACATTGTTCCGGGGGAAACAAAGCATCTTTCTCTATAAATTCAAAAGTAAATGTGTATTCTTACAAAATAACTGTTTTTGGAGGCAACATATGAATAGGACCAGCAAAATAACACATAACAGACATAGCACGTTCGTCTACAGGTTCATCGGCTCATACTCATGTTAAACGTCCACCGCAACATGTGCTTTCTAGATCACGGCTGAAGTTGATAAGATGGTGTAAGACTATGTCAGATAATTTACCTGAGATGAAAATGTATCCTTGTGGTCGTACATAACAAAAATAAAGTAAAAGATGATGCCTGGCAGAAAGTCTCTGTGCCTGTACTCATTGACACAAACATCTTCATATCTTAATATCCATGCAGGAGGAGATAGCACTCCTATAAAGTTGAGTGAGATTATTCTTGGCCCCTCCTGCATGCTGAGTGATGTTATCTGCAGTGAAGTGACACCGCTGCTTTGCTTATTTACCAGAAGGTTGCGATGGTCAAAATATGAAGCACACAAGGCAAGGCTTTTTACTCATATTAAACTAATGATAGTCTCTGAATGTCTTTGTCATAAATCACTGTGGCAGAGTAAACATTAGCACAGACTCCCTCATTTGCAATGTGAATGTATTCATGTATTTATCCTGACATGTTTTATGATCGCAAAGCTCCCCCTAACAGACACCCACCCACCTATCTCCCTGAATGGCAATAAATAATGAAACACGAGTGAGGAATCCATAGAAGCAGAAGAGTGAAGTGGAAAACCAAAGTGTGAGTGCCTGAAAAAGCATAAAAGAAGAAAATAGGACATTATATGAAGAGGCTTTTAGTCGTTTTTTACTGATTTTCACATTTGCATCTATTCAAATAGGGCGTGTCTCTGTCTGTATGATGTCAAGCGCAACTGGTTGTAGCGTGTGTTGTAACCATCCCATATTCAGTTAATAAAGACTTTCTTCAAAAGAAATTTCTTCACGCACAGACACTGGTGTCAAAAGTATTCACATTCATTACTCAGGTAGAAGTATAGATATTAGGGTTTAAAAATACTTCTGTAAAAGTTGGAGTATGAACTCGAGCTTTTTACTCAAGTAAAAGTGTAAAAGTACAGGTTTCAAAACTACTTAAAGTATGAAAGTAAAAGTAATGTAAGGAAAAAAATGCCATTAAGGACAAAAGCTTAGGCCGTGCCACAGGGGCCTATTGTGCACTACCCCACCTCCTCAAAAAAACATTTTTCTAAAGGCCATAATGACTATAATGTTATAATAAAATGTTAATGTTGAAAAATGTGGGATGCACTAGGCTATCTGTTTCAGCCGCATATATGCCCGTTGAAAATGAATGCATTTTAGTACAATGCAAATACATTAAAGAACCATATATGTGTACTACTGAGCAATAACGTGTTTCATGGAGCGGAAGGTATGATGACTAGTTGCCTATAAGTATTGTAATGGTGCAAAAAGTCAAACTTCAGAGGCATGTCATCAATAACCTTTATTGGAATGTAAACGTACATCCAAGCTTAGCTGCAGGAATCTGTGAGTGCAACGGGCGAGAAAATTGGCGTACCCAGGGCAGGCTTAGTAGCAATCAGGGCTTGACATTAACACCCTAACATAACTCTAATTTATTCAAACGTCTCTCTACCGAACTACTGTAGCTTAATTTGCGGAGGATGAAGAGAAAGCACCTGTTTGATAAATGAGCCAGTAGTGGAGAAATAATAACTTTTAAGAAATAATCTTTTTTGAGTAACGACCCCAACACTGGCTATGTCCTCCTTGCTGGAGTGTGACGTGATTTGTGTCATAGATCGCATACAAACCAATAGGGTGTCGGAATGGTATATGTTTATACTTCTCATCCAACCACAATCAAATTATCTGGATAGGTTTTTTTTTTTTTAACGATGACAAGCCGGAATGAAAACAAGCCGAAATGAAATAGGAGTAACGAGGCTATTTTTAATATGTAAGGAGTAGAAAGTACAGATAATTGCGTGAAAATGTAAGGAGTAAAAAGTCGGCTGAAAAATAATTACTCCATTAAAGTATAGATACCCCAAATTTCTACCAAAGTAAGGTAACGAAGTATTTGTACTTCGTTACTTGACACCTCTGCACACAGATTTTGAATATAGCGCACAAGTTATATAAACTACTTTTATGGTGTCGTTTTTTTTTACGACGTCAGGTGGTGGTGTACTTTCTCTTAATTAACTACACAAAAATTCCCGTTTCTCAGTCGTAAATACGACTTTGTGTAATTTTTAAGTAACTTTTGCATTCATGTGCGTACTCGTAAATAGTCTTTTTGACATGACTTGGATGCACCAAAAGACTCACTAGACCACTATTGTTTACAGTAGATCCGAACAATGTACTTTTATCTTCTGCGATTATTTAATATTTTTAATAAACAAATAAAGACAATGTGACACATTGCTAAAAGACTATTGCATATAAGCTAGGCTTATAGATGACAACTGATTTCTCTGGTTCAGCGGCACCTCAAACTGAATGCTGGTGTGATTGTTTGTTCATGTTAAAGGATTAATAGACAGGTGAATCAGTGTCATTTAGAAATAAGACTCACGTGTGTTTGAATATAGATCGCAGTCTTTCAATGGTTAAACGTGTCTCTGAATGCTAAACACAGAACAGCCAATGCCAAGACATTCCTCCCATCATGAAATATTGTAGCATTCCCTTTGTGTGTAGGTTTGCAGATGAAAGGATTGCTTGCATCTCCCAAACGATGCCTAGATCTTGTGTCCAATCCGAAAACTAGCTTTGTTTTCTTACAGATAAATGGTTGAATAGATCAATTCACTGCTTGGACAGAACTGAAACTACCCTGAGAAGCCTTTTCATACTTCATTCTTTTGATAATGCCACCATAACGATATGTTTCTCTGAAAATATATCTTGTTTGGTTTGAAGAACATTGTGTGACAAAAGGCATGCCGTCCTTTCTGTAAGGAGGCCATATAGAATAGTCATTTTTTACACAAAGCATTGAGTCTTCAAGTAGAAAGTAGAAATAAATGTAGGGCTAAGGTAACCAGTGATGCAGCCTGACAAAATTGGAAAACATTTTCCTTGTGATTTTTCCCAGCAATGTTGTCAATAATTACATTGTTTAAGCCATTCATTGTTTCTCTAGCCATTTTATTCAGAGATGCCTTCGAAGTGAGACAACAATAGTATTTTTGCTGTACTTCATATTCTTTGTTTTCAGTCTTTGACTCTTTGCATGAATCTTTTCTGTCATGCCCAAAGTAAACCACATTTTTCTGTGGATCATTTGTCCAGGCTGTAAACAGGGAAATATTAGCTCCTGCATTTCTGACAGGTGCATATGCTGTGTACATGCCATCAAGATAGTAGAAACAATATCTCAAGTCAGCCAATCATTTGTGGAGTACATTTTAACCAGTTGGGAATTTATGTGAAATATTACTCAGATACATTCTGTCTTTTCAAAAGAGAGGATTTATTGAGCTGTATATGCTATCAAGACATGATTATATATATATGTGTGTGTGCACGCGTTTTTGTGACATATCAGGACACAAATGTGTATAATGACAGGGGTATGAGATAGGTATTACAAAAAGAGGTGACTTATGAGGACATTACCCATGCTTATAAATCATACAGAATGAGTTTTTGTGAGAAAGTAAAAGTGTGCACAGTTTCCTGTGATGGGTAGGTTTAGGGGTAGGGGTAGTGTAGGGGGATAGAAAATACGCTTTGTACAGTACAAAAACCATTACACCTATGGAATGTCCCCACAATTCACAAAAACGAACGTGTGTGTGTGTGTAAAAACATGTGAACATAAGTGCATTCTATCAAATGATTAATACATTTTTAATAGTAGGTAATAGACACTTAAAACAAAGCAGGACCAAATTTCAGACAGCAGCCTAATATTCATTGATGCGTAACTTTACTTTGTTGCATCTTTAATTTGGCAAGTGACATCCAGTTTTCATTTCAGAAATAAATAGCCTACAATATTTTGCATTATTCCAGTTTTGTTTGATCATTCAGTTCATTGTAACTTTTGGCAGTCCAATCAAAAAGTATAATTCATATGATTTCACTTTTTCTTTTGGTTCATGTTACGGCCCAGAGTTTCTATGTTTGTCCACTAGGTGGTGTTGTTCCGTGGTTTTGCCTCTCTTCCAGAGCGAGCGTCAGGTACAGGTGTGGAGTGTTACCTGTGAATCACCTGTGATTGGCGTTTGGGTTTAAAAGACGGAGATTTTACGGTGCGTTCCAAACGGGATATATCGCCCTCCGAAGGGCACTTCGGAATGAAAACAATCATAGCCGCCATATTGAATGGTCGTTCCAAACCAAAGAATATACACTAACAAGAAGCGACACTTAATAGAACGTTCCATTGTAACACCGGCGCCCAGCAGCAGCCCTGCGTTTCCGCCATTTTGGGGTGAAAGTGACTCGGCAGTCCACTAGTTTCTATGGCAATATCAGCTGCTTTGTAAAAAAAGAAAGAAAAAAGTATTTACTTTAAGTACATTAAAGCTAAAATCCAACCTGAATGATGACAATACAGAATAAAATACCATCACTAGTGATCATCAAATCCTTTTAACAGTTTAGTTTACAGACTTTGTGTAACCTTTGCTATAGAAACCCAGTCAGTTTGGGTTAAAATTCTTTAAAAGATCTAGTATTAGCATTATAAACACTGAATTAATACCAACATATGAGATTAAATTAAGGACATGCATCAGAAAAATTGGGAATGTAGGACAATAAATATATGAATATAACAGCTTGATTTTGCAGTGTTGTCTAATGTCCGTTAAAGAAAAAGTGTCCAAAAGTGGGAATTATGTGAAAACGGACACAGCAATGCATCATGTATTATAAGATCCTTATGTTTGTAGCGTATATATATTTCAATTCAGACCTAGTTATACTATTACTCCACTTACTCCAAGCTAGGTCTGAAATATATTGTTTGCTGCAAACATGATGATCTTAAATTTATTAATTGTTAATTTACTATTAATAAATGTGTAAAGTTGCATAAAATGGAAATACTCAATAAAGTAGGCTAACTGCGTTACCTCAGATGGATGAATGGTTGGATTCCACAACTGGTAAAATAAAACATAAGACAATACAACATTTACTGTAGGAGCCATACAATTTCCTGGTGACTTAATTTGAAAAATGTTCTTTTGCGCTTCTGATTTGGCAGTGAAATTCGCCGATTTTGGGTGCGTAAGATGTGAAGGATTCTATGGTCCAGTTAGTATTTTCACCCCATAATGGCGGCAGCGCTACCGGAGCGCCATCTAGTGGCTGTTACCCAAAAAGTTTCAAAGTCCCTGCGTTCCATTCGGAAGGGCTCATCCCTATGCCCTAATCCCTTCAAAGGATTTACCCTCCGGAGTGAGAGCTTCGAAGGGATGAAGGGTGTAGGGGTCAAAAAATTCTTCTTTTGGAACGCACTTCAGCGTCATCTTAACGAGACAATCAAAGAGGAGTAGCCTAAATTGTGCAAGCTGCGCCTTTTGTTTAGCGTTAGTTTATTTATTTATTTATTTTAGGTTTATCGCATGTAGGCTATATTGTGTCTATGTATTTGAAGTTGTTTGACGTCACAGATTAGGTACAGGAGGTTAGGAGTTTGATTTTACCTATAAATGTATATATAGTATTTTTCTATACTACTGCAATATTTATATGAGTTAGATTTGGTACATTATTATGTTCAAAATGACGTACTTCAACAAAAATACTTTACAGCTCCCTTTATCAGTCCATTCAACTGTTTCAATATAGACGCAATATACATTATATTTAAAGTAAAAGACCGGCAGCTTATAATGTTACTACAGTAAATGAATGCGTATTAATACAAAGAGTACACCAGGGGGAGAAAGACGAAGGCGCCTCCTTGATTGTCTTGTTAAGATGACGCAGAAGTGCGTTCCAAAAAATTATTTTTTTGACCCCTACACCCTTCATCCCTTCGAAGCTCTCACTCCTGAGGGTAAACCCTTTGAAGGGATTAGGGCATAGGGATGAGCCCTTCCGAATGGAAAGCAGGGCCAGAGAGCAGTGTGGGCTGGGCCGCCGTTCATCTTCCCTCTCCAGTCCTGGATTGTTTTCTTTTTGTTTTTTTTTCTTTCTGTATACTTATACTTAATTTTTGTATTATTTGATCTATTCTTGATTAAATATTTATTTGTTAAACTTAGTCTTCTGTGTGACCTCCCCTTTTTGGTAATGTTGCTTCGACCAGAGCCAGGTGGTTGTAACAGTTAATTTATCACACCGGAAGTAGAAGGTGAATCTGAGCACGTTTTTAAAAGAACACTCTCACCAATGCTGCTTTTATTGAATAAAAAATACTATAGCCTAACATTGTCCAATATTATTCCTATTTTAAAATAGCTAGTTTTCTATTTCTATAGTTTTCTATTTTAATGCATTTTAAAATGTAATTTATTCCAGTGATAGCAAAGCTGCATTTTTTTAGCATCATTACTCCAGTCTTCACAGTGTCACATGATCCTTCAGAAATCATTCTAATATGCTGATTTGGTGCTCAAGATAAATTTCTTATTATTATCAATGCTGAAAACAGTTCATGTTTGATAAATAGAACGTTCAAATGAGCATTATTTTAAATACAAAAATAACTTCTGATCAATGTAATGCATCCTTGCTGAATAAAAATTAATTTCTTTAAAAAAAACTTTTGAACTGTATTATAAATTTTTCCGCAGAATAATGATTATTAATACATTTGAGGAAAATATAATTTGCAAGTAGGCCTAACTAGAATTCCAAACACATTAAAGTGGAAATGTCAGTCAAGTTAACATTATTTAGTAAATGGATTTCCACTCTAATTAAAAAAAATATATAATACGATAAATGTAAATTGTAAATAAATGTAAAAGAAAAAAAAAATGCTTCGTTAGCTATAGGCTAGCTTTTGAAGCGAGGGCGCCGCCATTTTGTGATGTTACTGGCTTTTGATTTTCTGCTTAGTTGCTGTAACCGTTACTAGCAATAGATAACTTATAATATCTGCCACCAAGATGTTGTCCAATAGAGGGCTCCAGTGCTATTTGCAAAGCAATTCTGGGCTGATAAAAATAGGAGAACGAAAATAAGGGACTCCAGCAGTTCAAAACTTTATTGCACGCGATGCAAAAGGATAAAAAATAAATAAAATAAAATTATGGCACGGATGATTATGGGGATAACACTGGAGATTATCCAATGTATGGAGTCCTGATTGGTGGAATCACGGTAAGAAATATTTATTTGCGGTTTGCATTAGCTTTGATCTTTTATCTGTGTGTGTTGTGGAATGACAAACGAGTGTTTATAATGGTTGTGGTTCATTTTTAATTTCTGACAGTCATTTTAGCAAATGTTGTATAGCCAAGTATAACTCAGGAAATCTTGAGGCAGTGGGACTTGTCTTAACTTGTATCGGGAAGTGAAGCAGTAGGCTACTGTTCTCCGTTTCAGCGGCAGACTCTTTGTCTTTGCTTTAACACTGTAAAACTCATTTTTACATCCAGGAGCAATGCAATAGTGCCTTCTGTCTTCTGATGCCATGTGACTTTCCAGTTTCCATCTTTCACTGTCTCTGTCTTTATCTTTCACTGTCTTTCTTGTCCGTTGTATATTGAACTCAGGCAACCTTGTGATGTCACAGGTTGTAGTACTGCAAGATGGCGGCTCCCTTACTACAAAAGCTATAAGAAAACATCTCTTTTCTTTTAAATTGTTACATTTGTTGTGTTTGTTATATAATTTCTGATTGCAGTGGAAGTTCGTTTACTAAGCTTAACTTAACTGACTGCTTCATTTCCACTTAAAATTTTCCATATACTGTATCACTTTAGACTGTCCGCATACTGCTAGGAAAATGCACGTAGTCTCACTCCTTTATAGATTTTTTTTTTCTTCTTCTTCAATTTACCATGCCATACAATCCATTATGCACATTTAGCACAAATTCAAGTTAATATGTAAGATTGTAGACTCAGGGCATATTTATCAGTTCCTTGAATATGACAAGACATGTAATTATGACTAGTAATGCGTAAACATATTTTCACTATTTCATAATCTTATTAAGAGATTAGAGCTGGAAAATGGCTTAACCACAGCTGTCTGTTTAGGGCCGATGGGCTAGGGCCTAAGCGGACGACAGATTTTCTTATATTTTTGCCCTTGTTGCTATTTAGCCCGTCTTTAGCACTGAAAGAAAAGTGCTGTCTTGCTTGCCCCTTTGACAGTAATCTGTCATGACATGCTAAAGTTTTCTCTGTCTAATGGGTTAAGGTTAGATCCAATACCTTTCCACCAGAGTGCTTCAATATGTGGGCATATGCATCAGCGATGTATGCAAAAATAAATGCACATACATTTCAAACCAGTCATGGTAGAAAGCATGTCTGCATACCAAGCACGGTGGAACTGGAAAAGATTTACAATGGTGACAAACGTTTTTGGATGGAGCTACCTGAAAAAAAAACCCCAAAACAAAATGATTACATGGAAAAGTTCCATAACAAATATAATAATTTTAATTAAATTTATATTAAATGAATTAGCTTCATTTTAAAAATCCTATACTGTATGTTATTACAATAAATAAGCCTTATTCGTTATTCATTTTGGCTACTGTACACTATACCCAAGAACAAATGTTGTAATGTGTCAGAAATTATTCCATTAAAAGGGCATTTTGTTCCACTTCCAACACCATTTTATTGCAGCAGTAATAATATATGTATGCTTGAGCCTCTTCAGAAGCAAAAAAGGAATAAGCATATTAAATTACCAAAACATGCACCAACAGTCTCAAACAGACACATGCATATAAAAGTCTCATCATCTTATTTCACTCTTAGAATTAGCCTGCAAACAGAGGGAGTGATGGGAACGATCACATTTGAGACATGAGCCTCAGGGGAAAAGGAGAAAAGAGAATGAGAAGCGGGAGGGAGTGAGAGAAGCAGCAGCCCGCTAAGACATATGGAGTTAATACGCCAGCGCCGGGTAGCTAGAATTATCACCGTCACATAATCCACGTCTGTTTTATTGTGTTCTCTAAAGTCGGCATGCACTTATTAAAAAGCAAGCAAACAGCAGTGCATTATTGCTGTTTTCTTAAGTCTGTCGAACAGTGTGTCAAAGCGCCCTGCGCCACTGTAACTAGCTAATACACAATCAGTTTAATACACTGGCCAAGCTAATGGTACTATTTTTCTTTTAACTCTGCGCACTATTGAGCTATTAAGCCTTGAAAGAAAACGACTTTTGCAAATTGTGCACAATTTTAAGGGGAAATTCACAGGCTAGAATATCTAATGCATCTCCTTTTGAACACATAAGCGCACCCATTTGTTTTGGCCGGGGAAAGGGGCAATTTAACAAGTGAGCAAGCTATCTACTGGACTTGGGTCGCTGGCCCAAAATTGATTATTTCCTACTGCTTTTCAACCTGACTAATGTTAGTTTGTTTTGTTTTATTCCCTCTTACATTTTGGACCATTAACCACTGATTTTACCCATTTCGGCTAAAAATAATAACAATAATTAAGCAATACTACTTGAGCGAGAGTGCTGTTGTTTGGAATAGTTGTTCAGCTAACAGGGAACATTCTCAGAACTTTGGCTAATGTTCTAGCAAGGTTTTAAAGTTACAAACATTCTTTCAGTAATAGAATGATAGAATGAATAGTAGAATGTTGATTATAAGTTATCTGGTCTCGTAATAATGTAAAATCGTTCATGGACCTTTTTTTTTTCCTGAAACATTTTGTTTAATGTTAAACGTTACAAACTGTTTCATAATGTTCAGGGAACATTCAAAAGTAACCTTCCCATAAGGTTTGCTAAATTATAACTTCCCTCAGTACATCATTGCTTATGTTGCACGCGTGCCCACTACTGGTGGAACCTTTGCAATGGGCTGAATTGGAACGTCCTAAGCCCCTGATCACTTGGAATCCGCTATGGAGTTGATTTATTATTTAAATTTTTTTCACTTATAGAATGCTGCATTAAACAATTTTGTATATATATACAGGTCCTTCTCAAAAAATTTGCATATTGTGATAAAGTTCATTATTTTCCATAATGTAATGATAAAAATTAAACTTTCATATATTTTAGATTCATTGCACACCAACTGAAATATTTCAGGTCTTTTATTGTTTTAATACTGATGATTTTGGCATACAGCTCATGAAAACCCAAAATTCCTATCTCAAAAAATTAGCATATCATGAAAAGGTTCTCTAAACGAGCTATTAACCTAATCATCTGAATCAACTAATTAACTCTAAACACCTGCAAAAGATTCCTGAGGCTTTTAAAAACTCCCAGCCTGGTTCATTACTCAAAACCGCAATCATGGGTAAGACTGCCGACCTGACTGCTGTCCAGAAGGCCATCATTGACACCCTCAAGCGAGAGGGTAAGACACAGAAAGAAATTTCTGAACGAATAGGCTGTTCCCAGAGTGCTGTATCAAGGCACCTCAGTGGGAAGTCTGTGGGAAGGAAAAAGTGTGGCAAAAAACGCTGCACAACGAGAAGAGGTGACCGGACCCTGAGGAAGATTGTGGAGAAGGACCGATTCCAGACCTTGGGGGACCTGCGGAAGCAGTGGACTGAGTCTGGAGTAGAAACATCCAGAGCCACCGTGCACAGGCGTGTGCAGGAAATGGGCTACAGGTGCCGCATTCCCCAGGTCAAGCCACTTTTGAACCAGAAACAGCGGCAGAAGCGCCTGACCTGGGCTACAGAGAAGCAGCACTGGACTGTTGCTCAGTGGTCCAAAGTCATTCGGAAATCAAGGTGCCAGAGTCTGGAGGAAGACTGGGGAGAAGGAAATGCCAAAATGCCTGAAGTCCAGTGTCAAGTTCCCACAGTCAGTGATGGTCTGGGGTGCCATGTCAGCTGCTGGTGTTGGTCCACTGTGTTTTATCAAGGGCAGGGTCAATGCAGCTAGCTATCAGGAGATTTTGGAGCACTTCATGCTTCCATCTGCTGAAAAGCTTTATGGAGATGAAGATTTCGTTTTTCAGCACGACCTGGCACCTGCTCACAGTGCCAAAACCACTGGTAAATGGTTTACTGACCATGGTATTACTGTGCTCAATTGGCCTGCCAACTCTCCTGACCTGAACCCCATAGAGAATCTGTGGGATATTGTGAAGAGAAAGTTGAGAGACGCAAGACCCAACACTCTGGATGAGCTTAAGGCCGCTATCGAAGCATCCTGGGCCTCCATAACACCTCAGCAGTGCCACAGGCTGATTGCCTCCATGCCACGCCGCATTGAAGCAGTCATTTCTGCAAAAGGATTCCCGACCAAGTATTGAGTGCATAACTGAACATAATTATTTGAAGGTTGACTTTTTTTGTATTAAAAACACTTTTCTTTTATTGGTCGGATGAAATATGCTAATTTTTTGAGATAGGAATTTTGGGTTTTCATGAGCTGTATGCCAAAATCATCAGTATTAAAACAATAAAAGACCTGAAATATTTCAGTTGGTGTGCAATGAATCTAAAATATATGAAAGTTGAATTTTTATCATTACATTATGGAAAATAATGAACTTTTATCACAATATGCTAATTTTTTGAGAAGGACCTGTAGGTGTGTTTGGGTTGTTTTAAATATTAAAAAAAAGTAGTTAATATATCAGAGTTGTTTGTGGTGGACATAAATTAAACGTGATCTGTGGTGACGTGACGTCATGTTGCATTTTGGTATAAGGAGCTGCCTCTAGAGTACATATGAAGTAAACTCGAAGGGGTCAAGGGTCTGTCTATATAAGCTTCACTTGTCCTCTTCACTTCAAAATGGCGGCAGCGGCGATTCCCCTAAGGGGAAAGGCTTAGGGAAGTTTGCGAGTATGTGTCTAAAAGTGAAGTGGAATGCAGCCAAGGAAGATAGCCTTCATTTCATGTCCTTCATTCTGAATATTTTGAGAAATGCATTAAGTGTATCCTTGGCGTCCTCTAATCACCCACAATCCTTTGCATACATTCCATTTCACGAAAATGATTTGGCATAAAATGAATTGGCACTGAACTCATTATAATTTCATTATGTACTGTATTTTCTTACTAATAATAATGACAAGGGGACATAATAAAATTAGAAAAGCTCAAATTAAAATTAAAACTGAAAAAACAAACTATTTAAAAAAAAAAATGTTCAAAATATTAATAAATACTATATGACTGTATAAATAAACTAAAACTGTCATTCAGTTTGTTTTGGACACTAACCAACATGTACTGATCTGTGAACATATTATTTCTGTATTTCAATGTTGAAAAGGCTTGTAGTGGTTCATATTGGCTGATAACTTTACACACAATCACATTTAGAGCCCAAGAGAATGCTTGTTTGTTCAAAAGAGTGAAAGAATTGGGATTTAGTGGGAGAATAGTAGAACATTTGTGGAGAAATGAAGACAGATGGAGATGGTGGAAAAAAGGTCAGCCACCTGCAGTTTCCCCCTCGCTGATTTCTCATCACGCTGCGCATCACGCTCAGCTCTAATCAGCCATGAGCATGACTCATACAGGTGACAATCACTACATATCTCCCTAGCATGCTGCCCACCAACACTCACAGTTCACACTCCACTGTGACATGCTCTTTCCAGATTAATGGACTGGAGATTCATTACACCAATATTTGCCGGATGTCACACCTTGACTAACTTTGATAGATGGATACTAAACCCCAATCGCCTGTAACTGGTATTTGTGTGACGGGATTGTCAAAAAAAAAATTACTTTAGTCTATTAAATGGAGTGAGGGGCACATATCTTCTTAAATAGGCCTAGTGTTTTTTTTTTGTTTAGTTTTTTTACTCTTAATGTAGGTCCGTAGCACATGCACCTCAACAAAAGTGACTGTGAGAGCTGAGTGCTGTGGGGTAGAGACCTTGCAGATCGGTGAATTAAGTGTTTTAATTAAAACATAGCACATCTGTCACAACCACTGGACCAATTAGCATAATGCCTTACAGCCTAAAAAAAGAAGGGGAGGTTGTTAAATTCTAATTTAGCCTGCGCTCGCAGATTGGAATAGAGTCTTTGAAAAGGTCTGCAGCAAAACAGGCCGAATATAAAATTATATTCATATTGTATTAGACACATTAGCCTGCCACTGAGAAAGAAAAAAAAAAAAGGATTGTTAAATAGAGGGAATTAATAATGATAACACTGGCGTTGATATGTGTTTCATACTATAAAAGACATTCGTGATGTCTTATGAGATTTCTTAAATGTATTATTTATTAAAAATAAATAAAAACACCTACTATGAGTCATGCGAGCCAATTTCTATTATGGAAACATTGAGACATGATATACGAAATGGCTGGAGGTTTCTATGGGTCAATATATCACCGGAAATGTAACACTGCATTTTATGAGTGGTTGACATCTAAACGAGACCTTTTCATGATAAATGTTCACCTTCATGTGATGTCAGAGCATATTTTATCTGTCAGCCAATCGATATGATTATTCATATATCTTATTGTTTCCAATATTGTGGCAGTGATTTCACAGGGAGGTCAACATAACATCTTCACCTGATATGGGTGCTTATTAAACAGCTAGACATCTTTTACTGGCCCCAAGTGGTCCATCCATCATGTGTGACTACATCACTGTCTCCACATATACAAAATAATGAGACTGAGCTCATGTTTCTATGCTGATGACATGCTATTAAATAACAATGTTTAGGACATAAGCTGTCATATCAATCAAGTCTTACGGATGTATGGGGAAAGTTATAAGGGAAAGTTGACATATTCATGATGACATATTTATGAAAAAGTTACATAGCCTAATGTGCTATTCAGATTATATATTTCAGAGGTCATGACAGTCCTTTTATTAAAGAAATATCCCATAAAATAAACAGGTTTTGCAGAGGAGTCATATTAGTGATATATAGACCAATTATATCACACAAAGTGACCTTTCACCCTAATAAATGCTAAACCATCCCTCAGTATCAAAAACATGTGCTTTTTTTGGTTTTAGTCAATGCACTCAAGGTTTCTAATGGGAATTTAGTGTCATTCATAAGATTATAGTGAGGTTAGTGGAAAGGGGGAACTTTAATTTGATTATCATGTCTCAAGGGTTCTCACTGCTAATCATTTTTTTTTCAAGATTATTTCAATTTATTTTACCCTCAAGGAAAAGGAAGGCATTAAACTGAATAAAATTCGATTATAAATTTTCCCCCTTTACATTACCAAAGGGTGTATATGTATTGTTAACCTGCCTTGGGCTCTGACAAGATATTAAATCTGCTCTAACACATCTGTTAAATGTCTCCTTTAATAAGCAACAAAGTCTCAGTTTTCTGTTTAAGCTAATAAAGAGCTTTTGAGTCCAGCAAACAACGTGCAGTACAGGCTGTCCTTCTATTGCTAATTATTGCTATTATATGAAACATATCGGGAAGGATTGTAGTATAAAATATGCTGCCTTCTCATCCACCAAGGAATATAAATATCAGAAAATCACATTGTTCATTCTGTCTGTACGGGCCATGTATGTTCACATGCAGACATGTTTTGCCTAATAAGTATCTTCTTGACTATAAACCTTGCTCCAGGGTATTTTTCTGCTGTTGGCCAGAGAGAGGGGTCGAAACAGAGTGAAGGACCCTTAAGGTTTGTGAGAGCAGCCGCGACTCCTTAAAGCCTGATTGTTATTTCAGAAGTGGACGGCTAAAAAGGGGGTTTACAAATATCTCAAGAGACACACTACCTTTGCTAGTCATTCCCCCGCCCCCAGCCATTATTTATTTGGAAATATTGGAAATATCATGTTGAATTGAATGCTACAATTTATGTAACATTTTTTAAAAGTTTTTTTTATTTTTTATTTTTTTATGGCAGTAATAATTTTTGCATTTCTGTTTCGTGACACGAGTGGTGTGAATATTACACACTGCAGCTTTAGCTTAATTATCATTTAAATGTGGTTTACCTTTAGTTAATATATACTGTGTGTATATATATATATATATATATATACAGCTATGGAAAAAATTAAGAGACCACTCCAAGTTCAGAAATCAATGTTAAGTGGTCTCTTAATTTTTTCCATAGCTGTATATATAAATAGTTATTTCTGGTTCTCGAATCTGATTGGCTGGGAGGTCCTTCCAGCCACGCAATATTCTACCAGTATCACCATAGGAACCGATTCACCGTTTGAATCACTCCGCTTTCAGCATTCTCACAGCGAGTGTCACGGCGGACGATCAAACCCACCATATTTTTATAGATATTACTGTTATTTTGTAACAGAGAGTAGTTTTAACAGATTTTAGGCAAGAATGTAGTTGTTTAGACCTGAAATATGACTCATATTTAGTCAAAGCGAAATTAGTTTTCATTTTAAAAAAAGACTTTTTCGGAGATGTGAGCTCCAGGCCATCAGCAGCCGTTCAGTGCTCGTGTACCCGCCGAGAACAGTTTAATTTTGCCCAGTGCTTTGGGGATTTGCTGCTGGTTTTTAAAGTCGTTAAACATGAGATATAATTCATTTTGGGTACATAAAACAGACAATCTTTGGTCTTATTAATCTATTACTAGTTCCTGAGCAAATTGAATTGGGCTATGTTAAATTTAATAATTTAATATTAAGGAAGTATTTAACTTGCATCCTGTAAAGCCCTGCTTTTGTACAATTCCGTTTATTTCCTATTGTCATTTATAATGACTATTGTTGTTAATTTAAATATTGTTGTTCTATAAATATTATTTTATATAAATAATATGTTATATTTGGTATTGATAAAGGGTTTGTTAGTGCTTAATATGGATTGAGTGAAAGTTACATTAATACGCCTTTATTGCGAGTAAATGAATCAGTGGCAATAGACATTTAAATTGAAAGGGACTTTTGTAAACAAAGGACGTTGTTTTAGCGCTGTTATGGAAAATTCCCTTAACTGTGAAAAGAACAAATACAAAGATTGCTTTCCTCAGCGGACATTCAAAAGGATTTTTATAATGGATAATATTATGGACATCGAATGAAAAACTGTCAACTTGAGATTTGAATCTGTGGTGGAAAGAAGTAGTTCTGCACAAAAGAGGGTTTTAAAGACACTCCGTTGTTATTTCTTATTTATTTACACACTTGTGCTATCGAACCATTGTATATAGGCAATATCACACTCATAGCCGTGCGATATGGCTGTATATCAGCACACTGTGGTTACCTACGGCCGAATCACAGCCGTGCTGATATACAGCCATATTGCATGGCTACTCGTGTGATATTGCTCATATATATATATATATTTATCTGAACTATTGCAGAGGAAAAAAAGTTTTATTGCTTAAAAAACTTGGTGTTACAAGGCTAAGCTCTGTAACCAGACAAACAAGCCCTTGATAAATGAAAAACTTTTTCATGCATTAAAAACAAGGTTTAGACTGGATAGATATTTGAAGCGTTTTACATTTTTAGACTTGTACCCAAATAAGGATTACATTTTCATTCTATATTTGCATGCTTTCATATTTACATAATCTAAAATCTCTATTTGCATATTTCTAGTGCCAGAGCTTCATAGCCGGCACTGAAAGCATGTGCAGTCCTCTGCTTTTTCATGGTATTTGCCAATGGAGAAACTGAGCTGGAAAGCTAAGCAAATGAGATTAGATCAAACCTTATTCTTTCCAATCGGCCCCACTGCACCCATGAATCAGATCATTGAACTAAAGCTGTTGTCCCCGACTCTGAGCCAAACACAGACCCTCTGCTTCCATTTGACCAGTAGGACACTAAAACACATAAAAGTAAACACATGCAAATGCATACAAACATGAATGCACACGAATAAAGAGCCGTCTGTGAAGAATAAAACCCCCCCCCAAAAAAAACCAAACATTCTAGGCACAAAAGAGCAGTAGCAGACGTTATTGTTTATGTACGTCAAGTATAATTTTGAAAATCAGGTCCGCATGGCATTAAAAGTCCCTCAGGAGTCTCTGAAGAGCGAATCAGTTCATGCTCAGACGGTAAAAAGCACTTTACAATGCTGTCAGGTAGCTGTGAAGATTAAAAGATGTATGAGGTTTTTCACAATGTGTGGCACAATGTCAGGACAAACGGGCCTGGAGAGGCGAAATTGAGTCACACACAATAATTAGTTTTAGCGTGCTTCATTTAAGTTCAAGATGTAGTCCTTTTTTTTTCTTTTTTTTTTAATGATCTAAGATGCTTGTGAGGAAACAGTTTAAAATGGCTGACCATTTTAATAAACCCTCAATATCTCAAACCCACGTCCATGGAAAATGTTCAATTATGGCAATTATGTCGAATGAATTCAGCTTTGTGGAGTGTAAATGTAGGCAGCGTGTTTAAACAGCAGGCAAAATAATACAGTTTCTTAAGTGGAGATGAAAACATTTTTGAAGGCTTTCATGCACACGCCAGAAGAAGCATACTCAGACAAATAAACACGCATATACAGTACACTCTCATATATGCAGAAAGCGGAGGTGGATGGGTGTACCTGGGTGACAGACAGGTGACCCTTGCCACCCATGGTGCCCCCCATCACTGTGCCCACACCTAGTCCCATTCCAACTAATCACAGTCTCATGATTTATTCAAACCATTCATCAGTCAGGATCTGATTATTCATCGCCCCAAAATATGAATAATAAAGCACCTCAAGCCATGTCTCAGCATGTTGGCCATTACCATACGCTCAATGTGCTGTTGTTTATTGCCAAAAGAAGAAAAAAAAAAAACTAGTGTGTTTGTATGTGCATGAGGGGCTTTCCGCCAAAACCACCCTCATTTCAGTGGAAGAGGTCTATTTCCTTTCTCTCCCTCCTGCACACATACATTCAGATATTTTGCATTCAAAGGGGCTTATGGATAATTCCCATTGAAATAATTGATTGTTTGTCCACTGGAGTGGCTGAGTAAATAATGGATGGCTTCATCAGGGCCTCCTGCACCCTGAGCGGCTGACTGACAGTTCGCTTTAATAAGCAACTCTCCTGAGAGCTCACTGCAGGGGGAGCTACTGTAACACACACACATACACACACCGCTGAATACAAATATACAAATACGGCAGCTTATTCATATTTAATCTCGCCATCAATGTACAAAAGATCCATGATAACTGAAGCTCTATACTCAACTTGCAGGTTTTGTTTACTGAGTGTTCCTGTGTGAGCAAACAATAGGTAAAACAGAGATCTGATTTTTAATGAGAGCCATATCCACTTACTTTGTCATGCAATGAGTTGCTTTCTACACTGACAGGCAAAGTAACAGTTTCCCCTCTTTTTTTTTTTTAATAAAGTTCACAAGTTGTCTGCAACTAGTCTGGAACCAACTTTTACATACATTGCTTATCAGAGAATATTATTCTCCAATGTTTAATTATTCTCACTTGCACGTGTGATAAAAACAAAAAAGATTGACGAGTAAAAAAAAAAGAAAAAAAAAAAGGATTTTTTTGTGAAAATGTTCTTGCAGCTCGAGAGATATATGGAAGGCTTTTCTGCAGTTTCTCACAGTGACTGCTTAAATGAGCTTCCTGCTGTTGCACTATTTTAAGTGTTATGTCTTGCTTTAAATGAGAGCTGCTTCTGTGAGACACCGGCTCTGGGGATGCATGTGATTAAAAGCGAGCAGAATCCGCTGAGTCACAGACCAACAGGCTGAAAAGTCGACTGTGGAAAGGTGCTCCTTCTTTCCATTTACTATCTCTCTCTCTCTCTCTCTCTCTCTGCCCTCCACAGAGGGATGTACATGGTGTATAAGGCACTTCCCATTAAAAGGGCACAAACTTATGTTACATTACCTTTTAAGCATTAGAATCACATATTGAATGATTTTGCTGTAAAATTTTGATGAACTATTATGTAACATAAAATTAACCTAACTTTAAAAGTAGTAGTTTTAAACACATCAAATGTCTGTATCTCAAGAACGCACTCAAAAAAATGACAAAATTTGGATTATTTGTAAAGCATTGCAGTAAGACAAGTTTAGGTTACACTTTACTTTGATGGTCCACTTTGGACATTCTACTAACTATAAGTAACTTTGCAACTACATGTTAACTAACTCTCATTAGAGTATTAGTAGACTGTAGTAGACCATTAGGGTAAGGTTAGGTGTTAGGGTTCGGGTTAGTAGAATAAGTTAAAGGGATAGTTTACACAAAAATTAAAATTCTGTCATTAATTACTCACCCTCATGTCATTCTACACCCCTAAGACCTTCGTTCATCTTTGGAACACAAATAAAGATATTTTTGATTCAATCCGATGGCTCAGCGAGGCCTGCATAGACAGCAATGTACTTCCTCTCTCAAGATCCATAAAGGTACTAAAAACATATTTAAATCATTTCATGTGAGTACATTGGTTCTACCTTATAATTATAAAGTGATGAGAATATTTTTTGTGTGCCAAAAAAAACGAAATAACGACTTTTTAACAATATCTAGTGATGGCCGATTTCATAACACTGCTTCTTGAAGCTTCGGAGCTTTATGAATCAAATCAGTGGATATGAGCACCAAAGTCACGTGATTTCAGCAGTTTGGCGGTTTGATACACGATCCGAATCACTGATTCGACTCAAAAGATTCATAACACTCTGAAGCAGTGTTTTGAAATCGGCCATCACTAGATATTGTTAAAAAGTGTTTATTTATTTATTTTTTTTTTATATAATCTTGTCGCTTTGTAATATTAAGATTGAACCACTGAACTCACATGAACTGATTTAAATGTTTTTAGTACCTTTATGGATCTTGAGAGAGGAAGTACCATTGCTGTCTATGCAGGCCTCGCTGAGCCATCGGATTTAATCAAAAATATCTTAATTTGTGTTCCGAAGATGAACGAAGGTATTACGAGTTTAGAACGACATGAGGGTGAGTAAATAATGACATTATTTTCATTTTTGGGTGAACTAACCCTTTAAATACTCAGCCTCATGTCATTCCACACCCGTAATGCTGTGTTCACACCGGACGCGACTTGCGCGAATAAATCGCGCTATTCGCGCGTAGTTGGACGCTTGAACATTTTGAGTTTACTCGCTTCATTCGCGCGTGACATTCGCTTCATTCGCGCGTGAAAATCCCTTCACAACAGACGCGAATTCGCGTCATGAGAGGGGCTCTCCCGCTCCTTTATGTGTCCCAGACTCTCCCACTGCTTTCTGCACACTTCCTCTGAATAAACACAACTTCGGTGGGGAAATAATTGTAAATTACAGCGAATAAGCTCAATTGGTAGTCTTTAGTTGGCTTGTAGTCTTAATATGTATATAGCTCAAATTGAGTAAAGACCGTTTTTTACAATTTTTCAGATTGTCCGACCTCCTCACTCACTTTCTTTCAAACACGATCCTTTTTATTTCTGTTTCTATAAATGTATGAAGATGTACAGTGACGATGATTTTTTCCTCCATGTTGTTTCGAATTTCTGCCTCAGCTCGCTACGTCACGTCACTACTAGAGGAAGCTTCTGATTGGTTAACGCGGCGCGGAAATTCGCCAAAGTTCAGATTTTTCAACTTGCGCGAATCGCGTCAAACGCCCGAATCGCTCAATTCGCGCCGCGTCATTCGCGCCGCTTCATTCGCGCAAATCGCGCCGCAGGATGTCAATTCGCGTCTTTGCATTGACTTAACATGTAAATCACTCGCGCTTACCGCTTCATTCGCGTCCGGTGTGAACGCACAGTAAGACTTTCGTTCAACTTTCCCCCACAGACAGCAATTTAACCACCACTTTCAAGGTCCAGAAAGGTACTAAAGACATCATTAAAATAGTCGATGTGACTGCAGTGGTTCAACCTTAATTTCATGAAGCAACAAGAATACTTTTTGTGCGCAAAAACAAAACAAAAAATAACTTTATTCAACACTATCCTCTCTTCTGTAACGTAAACAATGTAAGAGAATGACACAGAAGATGTTGAATAAAGTCGTTATTTTTGTTTTATTTATGTGCATAAAAATGTTTTTTCATCGCTTCATAAAATTAAGGTTGAACCACTGTAGTCATATGGACTATTTTAACAATGTCTTTAGTACCTTTCTGGACCTTGAAAGTGGTGGTTAATTTGCTGTCTATGGAAGATTAAAAACCTCTTGGATTTCATCAAAAATGTCTTAATTTGTGTTGCGAAGATGAACGAAGGTTTTCCAGGTGTGGAACGACATGAGGGTGAGTAATTAATGACAGAATTTTCATTTTTGGGTGAACTAACCATTTAACATGTAGTTGTAAAGTTACTTAGTAGAATGTCTAAAGTGGACCATTAAAATAAAGTGTTACCCAAGTTAATAATCTCAATTAAATTTTCTAATTAGATTTTTACAAATATTGTTGTGTTTTCTCAGATAGGGTACAAAATAGATCATGAAACTTTTGAAAAATGTTTACTTTTTTCCCTTTTCCACAAATGGTCAGTGAAAGGTGTTTAACCTTCAGAAAATGCCGATCGACAACCTCAGGAGGTCAAACTAAATATTAAATGACCTATTTTGCTATCCATTCATTTTATATGAGGCTTGGCGTTTTTGGAACCCTTACCAAATCTTGGAATATAGTCAGACAGTTAATAATAAAATTGTAATACAATATCCCAGAAATTAAAGCAAATATTTCTTTGATCATTTTTTTCTTACAAAATTTACATGGTAACACAGCTGAAACTTGATTTAAAGGTGCCCTAGATTCAAAAATTTAATTTACCTTGGCATAGTTAAATAACAAGAGTTCAGTACATGGAAAAGACATACAGTGAGTCTCAAACTCCATTGTTTCCTCCTCCTTATATGAATCTCATTTGTTTAAAAGACCTCCGAAGAACAGGCGAATCTCAACATAACACCGACTGTTACGTAACAGTCGGGGTGTACGCCCCCAATATTTGCATATGCCAGCCCATGTTCCCAACATTATGAAAGTCATTACACAAGGGCAGAACGTCTGGATCTGCACAGCTGAATCATCAGACTAGGTAAGCAAGCAAGGACAATAGCAAAAAATGGCAGATGGAGCAATAATAACTGACATGATTCATGATAACATGATATTTTTAGTGATATTTGTAAATTGTCTTTCTAAATGTTTCGTTAGCATGTTGCTAATGTACTGTTAAATGTATTCACGGAGACAAGAGAGCCGTCGTTATTTTAATTTTTAAATACTTGCAGTCTGTATAATGCATAAACACAACTTCATTCTTTATAAATCTCTCCAAGAGTGTAGCATTAGCCGTTAGCCACAGAGCATAGCCTCAAACTCATTCAGAATCAAACGTTAACATCCAAATAAATACTTTACTCACATAATTCGAAGCATGCATACAGCATGCATGACGAACATCTTGTAAAGATCCATTTGAGGGTTATATTAGCTGTGTGAACTTTGTAAATGCGCTGTAATATAGTCGAGAGCTCGTGTGGCAGGTAGCACGCGATTTAAAGGGGCGGCGCCCAGCGTAAATCAGTGCATTGTTAATGATGCCCCAAAATAGGCAGTTAAAAAAATGAATAAAAAAAAATCTATGGGGTATTTTGAGCTGAAACTTCACAGACACATTCAAGAGACACCTTAGACTTATATTACATCTTGTGAAAAAGCATTCTTGGGCACCTTTAATGGTTAATGTGGCTCAAATGTTCAAAACAAGCTCATAAAGTGAATGATTATAATTAAAATGTAAAAAAATTAAGTTATCAAAGCGTTCTTTAATTAAATAAAAAAATGTTGAAAACTTTTATATGCTTAAGTGCAGTTCTTAATTTAATAACTAGAGCAAAAAGGACCAGGATCACAATGGTGTTCAGCAGGTTCTTTTGATCTTTTGCAAATTTTGTAGGGTAACTAGTCATTGACTTTTCTAGGCCTTTTTAAACCTCATTTTAGATAAAACATCAGGTTAGATTTCACGATATGTTAGTATCATTGCTTACAAGTGTATGCTGTCTGTCATCAAGCTAGACTAAAAAAAAAAACTGAGACTTTTAATTGCTTTTTTAACTTTTACCACATACAATACATTTTTATTTTCCAGGTTAATTGAAAAATTGTATTTGTGCATACTTCAAAAAAAAAAATTGTTTTAATTAAAATCACATTAATTTTATATTACGCTGAAAAGGTTTTCCATATTTTTTATTGACTGTCACTGTAATTGCTGTAACTGATGTCTACCTCTAATTCTGTGAACGATGCCACCACCATTGCAACACATACTGTACAAGCGATATTCACGTTCTCACACAAAACACACATGAAAATAATGCTTTGAAGTGTGAGTGTGGAAGCAGAGCGCTGGGTCCTTGCCATGTGAAATATGGAAGAAATCAGGGATTACGGAGGCACTTGGAGTCATGAGGAACAGACCATTTGATCCCGGGATCGCTGATCCACTTCTTGCATCAAAGGATCATGACAGTTGGAGTCTGTGTGTGTGTGTGTGTGTGTGTGTTTGTGTGTTTGTGCATATACCTTAGGCTGGGACACACGTTTCTCATGTTGCTTTGGAAAGATCACAAGTGAAATCATAAAAAGCAAAGGTTCTGGTTTGAAAAACTTCTCACATAGATCTGATTTAAATCTGACTATGATTCAAAGGTAACTTTCTTGCTTCAACAGTGAATTAGTTACATCATTTACTTGACATACAAGGTGGCCTTTTAAAGAAAACATTTACAGATTAATACTGTGGATGGGTTTGTTTCCATTAGACTCTTAAAAATCACCCAAGCAACTTCCCAGTGTAGGTCAGTGTTCATTGACAGCATATTTATCGGATGATAATTTTATCATTGTTAAAATTAGCTGTCAATAACATGTGCAGAGAGTAAACAGCTAATTTGCCATTAGCAATGGTTTTTAATTTACTTGTATAATTCATATTGTGTGGCTCATTAACATCAAACACTGAAGGTAGAAGTGGACGCAGGTTTAAAGGCTCAAAACAAAGCATGGGTAATAAAACACGGCAAAAGATGCAAATTGAAGAGTGCTTGTCTTGGTGTGAGAACTGCTCTTCTATCAATGGGCTCTTGGGGCCTAAAGAATGGCAGTAGGTAAATTGGAGGGCCAGCAATGTTTACTCTTGATATGAGCTGTATGGTACCCTTGCAAAGGTTTTTCATTAGCAGGCTCATAACACATTCTCTCTACTTTGGGAGGAAGGTGTTGCAGCAAGAATGAAGGTGAGAAAAAGACGGATACAGAGAGAATGAGAGACATATTATAACCTGTGGGAGCTACTAGCTGTTTAGCATGTGAAGTGAGAGACAGAAACTCCTTGAGTTTAATTCAAACGCAAATAACACTGTCCATTTTGATTTACAAAAGTACTTGGAGATGGAAATCACCGGCGGTTTATGTAGAGAGTGTTGTACAGCCTGCTCAATATTGTCTCAATGCTGTGCAAATTATTTCGCTATTCAATACTCATCAATGTTTCAAAGGCAATGCTCAGAGATAAGTGACCTCTCACCTCTCATGGCATTGCTTCAATATATAATCCAAGAGCGTAGGTTTGGTATAAGCATTGGTAGGGACGTTTTGGAATCAAACTAAACAGATGCATCATGTTTTCGCCTACACAGTGAAATTGCCTGACCAGATCTTGTTTGGAAAGAGTATTTATATAAGTGCCACTTTTTGTATACTGAATAAAAGAGTATAAACAATATGCAGCAGTTTGATGATATCATTTAAAAATTCAGCTTTTTATATAGCTTTCTAAGGATTTTGTACTTAAAATTCAGAGCCAGATATACAACCAGATTCAGCTGAAAAATAGTGGGGGAAACAGCAACATGATTTACATTGTATAGGTCAGGTAACAATGCTAACATGGATACAATATGTCCGGAGTGCATTCACTACACTTAATATTCAGCAGTATTATTGAATTGACTGCACTGACAATATTGGATGAGAGCTGAACTGAGCTGGATGATGACATCACTGTTTTCTGCAGAGCTGCTTTTTTAATTGATGAAGATGTATTTTAATTTCATAATTCACAATGAACTCTACTCAGCTACTGAGCTGAAAGGGTTAGTTCACCCAAAAAAGAAAATTCTGTCATGTATTACTCACCCTCATGTCGTTCCACACCCGTAAGACCTTCGTTCATCTTCGAAACACAAATTAAGATATTTTTGATAAAAACCGATGGCTCAGTGAGGCCTCCATTGACAGCAAGATAATTTACATATTCAATGCCCAGAAAGGTACTAAAGACATTTAAATCAGTTCATGTGACCACAGTGGTTTAACCTTAATATTACGAAGCGACGAGAACTCTTTGTGTGTGCCAAAAAAACAAAATAACTTTATTCAACAATATCTAGTGATGGGCGATTTCAAAACACTGCTTCATGAAGCTTCAAAGCTTTTCGAATCATTTGTTTCAAATCAGTGGTTCAGAGTGTGTATCAAACTGCCAAAGTCACATGATTTCAGTAAATGAGGCTTCGTTACATCATAAGTGTTTTGAAACATTACAAAAATGTAATAGTTCACCACTGGGGGGCAATGATCTCTGTGAACGAATGTCTTTACGGGTGTGAAACGTGAGTAATTTATGACATAATTTTCATTTTTGGGTGAATTAACCCATGAATCAACACTGAACTGACTTCAGCTTAACAGTTTGCATCATTGATCATTATTTCCCTCTTTATCACTGTAAAGCTACTTTGAAATAATCTGTATTGTATAAAGTGCTATTTAAATAAAGGTGACTCGGCTTGAGTACAAACATGCATTTTCTTAGTCAATTAATTAGGCATTTAGTCCTTTAAATTATATTTAAGGTTCCTAATTTTGTTTTGGATGTCTCTTACAATAGGTTTAAATGCATGTAAGGTCAAAAAACACTTTAATTTTCTCATAATATACATCACTTAATTTCTCACAATGTCTGAAACGGTTTGATAAAGGATTCAGTCTCTCTAAACCCCTCCTTTCCAAGAACCTATTTTGCTCTGATTGGTCAGATGGCCCAGTATGTTGTGATTTGTCAACCGCTCAAACCGCGTGTCAGAAACTAAACACCTTTTACCATATCCGAATTTCAGCTCCGGAGGCCTCCTCAGCACTTGTATACACAATGATATGAACAGTAACTATGCAGTTGGTTTTACTGTATCAAATTAGTCCTCATCCTTTGAAAGTGCAGGCAAAGTGGATGTGCTTTCGCAGAGCAAAAAACATTGTCTTCTCAACATATCGACCACATGAAACAAACTCTTCCTGGCCTCAGCTACAAATGCAGTGGTTGAAGCTGGGTCAAAGTAGACATTATGCAGGCAGCCATTGAAGACCATAGGCTATCATTATGCAGAATTGATACAAACCTACAAAGGTTCATGCAGAAAGTAAGACCAGAATTACTGACAACCTGTTTCAGGCACTTTCTTTTGGGAGACAATAACCCCATTTATTGTGCACTTTGATCTTTGAAACTTTGCTGACCTTTTACATTCACAAACAGCTACGAAACACTACAGTACATGAAAGGTTATATCTGAAAAAGCACAATAGGGGCACTTTTTTCGGAATGAAACTAAAGGGTATATTCAAAGCATTCCAATTGTAATTAATAACCCATATCTAAGTAAAAACATTTCAAAAGATTTGAGATAAAAGTAAACACAGAGACATAGAGCACATACACAGACCTTCAGTTTGAGTGTGCACCTAAACATATTTACACAGTGACACACACTCAGCAGCCTGCATGACTGGTGCCCCACAGAGATCAGTACAGTGTTTGATCCACAAAGACAACTTTACCAAAGCCTGAGTCAGCCTGGAATCCCTTAACATGGGGTCCTAAGGGACACATGTAAAGTCAATCAACATGCACGCACACGCACACACACACACACACACACACACACACACACACACACAC
>RJVU01018281.1:7698179-7719115 GCA_003731715.1 Anabarilius grahami | reverse complement strand
GAAGCAGTCATTTCTGCAAAAGGATTCCCGACCAAGTATTGAGTGCATAACTGAACATAATTATTTGAAGGTTGACTTTTTTTGTATTAAAAACACTTTTCTTTTATTGGTCGGATGAAATATGCTAATTTTTTGAAAAAGGAATTTTGGGTTTTCATGAGCTGTATGCCAAAATCATCAGTATTAAAACAATAAAAGACCTGAAATATTTCAGTTAGTGTGCAATGAATCTAAAATATATGAAAGTTTAATTTTATCATTACATTATGGAAAATAATGAACTTTTATCACAATATGCTAATTTTTGGAGAAGGACCTGTAGATAACATATCAAATGTTGAAAGTGAGACATTTTGAAATGTCATGCCAAATATTTGCTCATTTTGGATTTCATGAGTGCTACACATTCCAAAAAAGTTGGGACAGGTAGCAATAAGAGGCCAGAAAAATTAAATGTACATATAAGGAACAGCTGGAGGACCAATTTGCAACTTATTAGGTCAATTGGCAACATGATTGGGTATAAAAAGAGCCTCTCAGAGTAGCAGTGTCTCTCAGAAGTCAAAATGGGCAGAGGATCACCAATTCCCCCAGTGCTGCGGCAGAAAATAGTGGAGCAATATCAGAAAGGAGTTTCTTAGAGAAAAATTGCAAAGAGTTTGAAGTTATCATCATCTACAGTGCATAATATCATCCAAAGATTCAGAGAATCTGGAACAATCTCTGTTCGTAAGGGTCAAGGCCGGAAAACCATACTGGAGGCCCTTAGACGGCACTGCATCACATACAGGAATGCTACTGTAATGGAAATCACAACATGGGCTCAGGAATACTTCCAGAAATCATTGTCGGTGAACACAATCCACCGTGCCATTCGCCGTTGCTGGCTAAAACTCTATAGGTCAAAAAAGAAGCCATATCTAAACATGATTCAGAAGCGCAGGCGTTTTCTCTGGGCCAAGGCTCATTTAAAATGGACTGTGGCAAAGTGGAAAACTGTTCTGTGGTCAGACGAATCAAAATTTGAAGTTCTTTTTGGAAAACTGGGACGCCATGTCATCCGGACTAAAGAGGACAAGGACAACCCAAGTTGTTATCAGCGCTCAGTTCAGAAGCCTGCATCTCTGATGGTATGGGATTGCATGAGTGCGTGTGGCATGGGTAGCTTACACATCTAGAAAGGCACCATCAATGCTGAAAGGTATATCCAAGTTCTAGAACAACATATGCTCCCATCCAGACGTCCTCTCTTCCAGGGAAGACCTTGCATTTTCCAACATGACAATGCCAGACCACATACTGCATCAATTACAACATCATGGCTGCGTAGAAGGATCCGGGTACTGAAATGGCCAGCCTGCAGTCCAGATCTTTCACCCATAGAATACATTTGGCGCATCATAAAGAGGAAGATGCAACAAAGAAGACCTAAGACAGTTGAGCAACTAGAAGCCTGTATTAGACAAGAATGGGACAACATTCCTATTCCTAAACTTGAGCAACTTGTCTCCTCAGTCCCCAGACGTTTGCAGAGTGTTATAAAAAGAAGAGGGGATGCCACACAATGGTAAACATGGTCTTGTCCCAACTTTTTTGAGCTGTGTTGATGCCATAAAATTTAAATCAACTTATTTTTCCCTTAAAATGATACATTTTCTCAGTTTAAACATTTGATATGTCATCTATGTTGTATTCTGAATAAAATATTGAAATTTGAAACTTACACATCATTGCATTCTGTTTTTATTCATAATTTGTACAGTGTCCCAACTTTTTTGGAATCGGGTTTGTATTATGAACAAACATGGATTAACAAATGCTTTAATAATGTTCATCTTTAAGTTATGATACCTAAAGCATTAACTAATGTTCACAAATGGAAGCTTATTGTAAAGTTTTTTTTTTTTACGCAAACAAGACCAAAAAGGTTCTCGTTTAGCTGTCTTTTACAACTGAAAGTTTGTAAGTAATTACAAAATTGACTGGAGGAAATGTCACTTGTTGTTATGGCTGTACTTTATCAACTGTGATGTGGCATTACCTATCACTCATCATGTGTCTCTCTGGTTCAGTCGTCTCTAATTTAATAGCACTTTTATTCGTGCAGGAAACTGTTTTCTGTAAAATCTTGAAACAACGTTGATGTCTGTCTCAGGGGGTTATGTGAGCCATTTTATAGATGCTCAAGCAGATAATATTCTGAATGAAAAGGAACTCCAGTGACAGTCGACTGGTTCTTTGTTTTTGACACATGCACAACTCAACAAAGAAATTTAAAAAAACAGTAGGTTATATGGCATTTGAGTAGGACACATCCAGAGGTGATATCTCATTAATTCCAAAAGAGCCATATTATACATGTAGTGCATTAAATGCACTACTTGTACATTAAATGCATTTTAGTTTATTAAAGCAGAACTAAGTAACATTTTTACCTTCATAAACAGTTTTCTAAGTCCTTACGATGGTTAATTGACTTGTAGTGGTGTGTTTGAGGCATATACTAACCCCCTCTGGCACGTCTACACCAGAAAACAGCACTTGCAAGTTGAGCTGCGCCAACCCGACACAATCTCGCCTCATGTTCACGTTCACGCGAGAGTGACAAAATGCTTTACGGTAATTCAAAAACAATGTATATATTATGACTTTATAAGACAATTTAGAAAATTACCCACCTCCATCGAGATTTCTTGTACTGTATTTGCAAAACTACTGCGCTGGTGAGCGTTGTAGTCGTTGTAGTCCAGAGCTGCGCTTGGAGTATTTGATTCACTGAAGGAACCTGTAGGGGGAGCTTTGCAAATCTTACTGAGTTCCGCTTTAAATATGACTGAAAAATTAAAGGCTGGATAGTCCTTACTTATACTTATAATTATATTGTTTTGTTAATGCTCATAAAAATCTTTTTTTTTAATTTCACATCAAAGTTCATGGTTTCTGTAGCTTCATATTTAATGATGTTTTGCAACACTAATGAACTCTAATGAAAAAGGTTCGACTGCTGTAATTTATGTCTAATTTTCCTCCACCCTTATCTGTTATATTTGGATGGACATGCTGGTATTAATTTGAAACTAATTATGGTCCTTAAGTGCCACTTTAGTAAAGTATGTTAATGGGAATATTTATGGAACGTGCGCAGGGGAGGTTAGATGTCTGAACACCTTTTGATTAAGTTATTGTAAGACCTGTCTAACACAAAACTGGGTGATCCAATAATAGCTAACTTATTCAAAGTCCTAGTAGATTTCCTGAAGCCTGTGAACTACAGGTAAGAAAAGACACATCTAATTTCGGGTTGATTTATTGTTTATGTAGCATATAATGACAGTTCCAGTCTAATGAAAAACATTGGCAAACATCTTCCTTCATGTTCAATTGATTCTGGCAGGATGGACTAAAAGATCACATTCTCTAGAAACTTTGGTCTTGAACTTTGAAGTAAAATGCTCGGTTCTTCTTACATCAATGTAGAACTTCGCCTACCCAATAAAACGTCTATAATTGCACCTCCTTTATCCATGACCCCTGCAAAACACTGATCAAAGCCAAGGTTACTTACTGCCAAAACAAAATCTGCAGCTCTGTTCACAATGCACATCTCTTTCTTTAGTGCTTATCCACATTTTTCTATTGACCATCAGCAACCACTTTCAACCTCTATTTTCACATGAGTTCACCACAAGCATTAAAGGATTAGTTCACTTTCAAATGAAAATTACCCAAAGCTCTACTCACCCTCAAGCCATCTTAGGTGTATATGACTTTCTTCTTTCTGATGAGCACAATCGGAGAAATATTAATAAATATCCTGACACATCCGAGCTTCATAATCGCAGTAAGCATTACCAAACAAGTATGAGCTGAAGAAAGTGTCTCCATCCACATCCATCCATCCATCCATCCATCATAAACATACTCTACACGGCTCTGGGAGGTTAATTAAGGCCTTCTGAAGCGAAGCGATGTGTTTTCGTAAAAAAATATTCATATTTAACAAGTTATGAAGTAAAATATCAAGCTTTCACCAGACCGCCTTCCGTGTTCAAGTTACGAAGAAAGTGTAAACTGGCGTCGCGTCAGTTACACTTTTTCCGTAAGTTGAATAGGGAAGGCGTAGGACGTAGCGTAAGCTTTTTGAACTGCAAGAGTTTTACACTTTCTTCGTAAGTTGAATACGGAAGGTGGTCTGGTGGAAGCTAGATATTTTACTTCATAACTTGTTAAATATGGATATTTTTTTTACACAAACGCATCGCTTCGCTTCAGAAGGCCTTCATTAACCCCCCGGAGCCGTGTGGAATATGTTTATGATGGATGGATGTGGATGGAGACACTTATTCAGCTCATACTCGTTTAGAAACGCTTACTGCCATTATAAAGCTCAGATGCGTCAGGATATTTATTAATATATTTATAAATAATTCTCCGATTGTGTTCATCAGAATGAAGATAGTCCTATACACCTAGGATGGCTTGAGGGTGAGCAAAGCTTGGGGTAATTTTCATTTGTAAATAAAGGCACTTACTATTTAATAATTATTATTATTACTTTTAAAATTTAGTTTGCAGTGGCACCTCTACTCTGGTTTACTGTATTGTATTGCTAATATTTCTGACTCCTGTATGATAAATTGCCAGTACTTGTCCTCATTTGTAAGTCGTTAAATTGGATAAAAGAGTGTGCAAAATGATTATAAATACATGACGGAATATTTGTGTTAATTTCTAATTCACTTGTGCTAATTTCATAAATTCACTAATTTGTTCATTCATCAGATAATATGAAACCTGAAGTAATGAAATAAAAAGAAAATTTAAATTTCTTACAGAAACTATTCAGCTAACAACCTATTCAGCTCTTACATTTGGTGCTTTACTGAGGAAATCCATTATTGAAAATATTACCTATTGAGATGGACTCATTTGCTTGACCCGCTACTTTATCACTGTGATTTTAAATGTTTTAAGACATTCATGGCCAGAGCTAAAACTGGATCCTCGATTAATGGTGACTTACCATCTTTATATGAAGTTCACTGACCTTCCTCTCACAGCTTCTGTAACTATTTTTCTAAAACGAGATCCTCTTATTTCATGTAATGTGAAGGCGTACTTTTAATGTCTATTTACATCTGTCAATCATCATAATTAATAGTATAAAGGCAATCTTCATTTCCAAAAGACATTAGCTACAGTATCAATAAGATTATGACATCATTTTAATTATTGCTCAAATCCATACACAAGTGTCCTCCAAAACTATGCAAAGCAGCATTGAAGAACATGAGATGTGGGCCTGATCTTAAGTCTTCTAAAACCCCATGCAGATTCTGTGATTAAATGATAATGTCTCACCACAGAAGATGTCCGCTGAAGAAGAAGAGAATGAAATGAGCTGAGGATGAGACAGTCACTTACTGAGCTCTTTGCGGTGACATTTAGAGGACAGGCAACAAGATGGCCAGTCTTGAGTTACATATCAAATGAGCCTCAATCTGAAATAGCCCTGACATCAAGAAATAGAGTTTCTGGAGTGCAACTAATAGAGAAGATCTGGAAGTTAAAGTGGTAGTTCACCCAAAGATGAAACTTCATGACATGAGGGTAATGATGAAAATTTCATTTTTGGATGAACTATCTCTTTATATCTGCCTCAGATATGATTTACCAATGTTAGGTTTTTTTATTTGTATTTGAAATGATTCACGGAGATGTATTTGGATACCTGCACACTCCATTTTGAAGGATTCAACTTGCAATTTTTGTTAAAGCTACTGTTTTATTTGGCAGGTCCATTTTAACCTTCAGCTGATCAAATATTAAATCTAGACGGCAATGAAATTTTGATTTTGGCAAGGTACTATCAAGAGCACAATTATTTTAAATGACTCTGTATTCAAATTCCTTTTTCCTTTAAGTGTTACAAATAACAGCCCTGTGGTGGGACCAAGATATCGCCACCCCCACTCTCTGTTCTGCATGTCTTTGATCGGATTTAAATCATGCTAGCTAATGGGGATGAAAGAAAAACATCCTAGAGTCATTTTCTGCCACAAATGTCAGAGGAGATCAGCTGCTGGCCTGATGATGTAAGTGAAGCCGTCAGACTGGTTCTTTTGGCTGGGTTTTGCTCTGCACAGGAGGATTATGGGTAGGAATGAGAGAAGCACAAAACTGCAAATTAAAGCTGGCATAGCTTTGGAAGAGGCAGCAGTGCGGGGTCAAGGGAGGGCAAGTCTGCAGGCCAGCAGCTAAACAGCCCCGTACCATAGGGGAAGACATCTGGAAGACGGTTTCATTACACATCCACCCGCTTCACTGATATGTCCTCTCAAGATTGCTCTGATACAAATGCATTTTATTTGCATTTCCCAGGCACTCCCCGAGGTTTACATCAGAATGCAATGATGACAAACTCCCTGTAGAGTCTCGCTGTCATTTCACTTTAACATCTTGTTCGCTGAATAGTAACAAGAAGCATATCATTGCTACATCTTTAATGTCATAACAAGAAATACCCATTGCAGACATGTCTACTAATACAACTCGTCTGATATTTCTTTAAAGATGAACTCAAAAACATGAGAAATTATTCATAAATAAGATACAGCATTTGAGTTTCGTTATATTGTCACTTTTAGCAAAGCAAAAAAAAAATCTGCTTCCTACACTGAAATTCTGCACTAGTATTTCCCAGGCCAAAACTGTGTGCGGTTTTAAAAAATGTGTATCGAGTTTGACCCACTCATATATCAGATGAATTGAGTAAACATTTGCACAATAAATAACAGGCATTAAAAAAAAATCGCTGGTTCTTTCATAAATTAAGTAATCAATTATACTGCATTTGGTATTCATGCGCTGTTTACTTGTAGTGCTGTTTGAGTAATTGGGTTTCAGGATGGTTAGGGAGACAGGGACTGAGAGAGAGAAAGAGAGAGAGAGAGAGAGAGAGAGAGAGAGAGAGAATGAAAATTTGTCTGAAACGAGTGCCTGGCTTTGTATATACTGACATTTTCACAGTGCCTCATCAATGCGGCTGGTGCTAGATATTTATTTATGAGATATATCTGTAATTTATTACAATTTCCACTTTTTATCATTCTGTGCACAATACTTTCTCTACTCACAGGAGGGTTATTTTCAACAGCTTCAAATTGTCAACAGCTGTGTGTTTGTGTGTGTGTCTTGTAGTACAGTAAGGATGTAAAGGTCAAGAGGGTCTGTAATACCTGGACAAATTCATCTCATTCATCTCAGTGAAAAATTCAAGTCGATTCCATACTTTTAAGAAAATAATCAGGCATGGGTAAAAAAAAAAATCAACTATAACTTTGTCACGGTTTGCTGGTGTAGCTGTAGTAATTGTATGATGAAGGAGTATAAACAAACACTTTATTTAACAATAACATTTAGGAGATAGCAGAAGAAATAAACAGAAGAATGAACCTCATTGAGCATAAAAAGGACTGAACACAGAACAAAGGCAATTACTGACTTTTCTTTCAAAAAAATTGTTTTTTTTACTTTCCATTCATCAAAGAGTCCCGAAAAAATATATATAATTAAAAAAATAAATAAAATTGTTTGATCACTTCCACCTGTGTCTTAAGGCTGATTTATACTTCTGCGTCGGACCTACGCCGGAGCCTCTGCACCGTAGGCTATGCGTCTGTTTTCATTTATACTTCTGCGTCGTTGTCCGCGTCGACGTGCATGCAGACCACTAGGAGGCAGTGTATGCGGTCATGTTGAGTATCAAAACAAAAGCCGAAGAAGAAGCAGCTCCTCATGTACGTTGGCAGAGAAGCGGCAAATAGGTAATGACTTTTGTTGCAGTTTGACTGTATGTGTCCCCTGAAAGTGTGTTTTTTCATTCATATGGAAGTTGAAAGCGCTCGCTCTTCTCCTATTGCTCCGCGCCAGTTTTTTGACCCGAGGGAGGGGTTCTAGCAGACCAATCACAGTGCTTGCGGTCCGCGTAGAATTGACGCGTTGTTACATTTTTTAAGAGGTGCACGTCAGGCTACGTCATAGGCTACGCGTGCTACGCACAGCCTACGCCGTTGCTACGGCTTACACTCGACGCAGAAGTATAAATCAGCCTTTAGTGTCCGGTTAAACTCTGCCTGTATAAGCCCTGTATTTTCATTCATTCATTGTGAAGTCTTGTATGTGTTACACTGTATTTCTGAGCATTATTTCTGTTTTTCCGTGTCATGGTTTTGATCTTCTTCTTGTCTCTGTCGATTTCACTGTTCGCCCGTGTCTTGAACTCTGTTATTATTTGTATTGTTTGCCCTATGGTTTTGACCTATTGGCTACCTGTTATATGGATTACGATTGTGGATTATCCTCAATAAAGCTGCGTTTATATGGTCAACTCAAGTCTAGGTGCAGTTCGTAACAAAATCAGCATAATAGAATAGCTGTGTTCGACATGAAGCGGCACTGAGCAGACCGATCGGTGTATGACATCAAAGTACCATGAGAGCGATTTGAAAGCATATGGAGCCGTCTGCTCTCTCATCGCTCTTGCGGTACTCTGATGTCATACACTAATTTGTCTGCACAGCACCGCTTAAAGCCGGACACACCTAAAAAGGATCATGACACTGAAGACTGGAGTAATGATGCTGAAAATTCAGCTGTGCCAACACAAGAATAAATTACATTTTTAAAACATATTGAAATAGAAAACCATTGTTTTAATTTGTAAAATAATATTTGACAATATTACTATTTTTACTGTATTTTTGATCAGATAAATGCAGCCTTGGTGAGCACAAGAGGCTAAAAAATTTGAACAAAAAAATCTTACCGACCCCAAACTTTTGAACAGTAGTGTATGTTGCTTTCAAAACATTTCTTTAATCAAAATAACTCTTGAATGGCTGCTCATAGAAAATATATTTTTTTATCCTGCTGGTGTAGTTACAGTCTCTACCAGCAGGGGCTAATTGGGCCATGCTATAATCAGCCAAACCTTGACCCCTTGTAAAGGCAGGACAAAACTGTCTCAGTCCTAAAAGGGTTGTTGTGCTACAGAAAAATAGTTGTTGATGTATTAGCCCTGTTCATCTGGGCATTAACTTCAGATTAATATAACATGATTTC
This sequence comes from Anabarilius grahami, assembly GCA_003731715.1. Taxonomy (NCBI): domain Eukaryota; kingdom Metazoa; phylum Chordata; class Actinopteri; order Cypriniformes; family Xenocyprididae; genus Anabarilius; species Anabarilius grahami. Next base: position 7,709,992 of record RJVU01018281.1, on the reverse strand, counting down.
TCTGAGGTTCCAATTAAAGTCTTGGAGATTGAGAGCTGAGCAAATACTCAGGATAGCTCAAAGACAAACTTCCCTCTTTCATTAGGCCTGCTCCCTCAGCGGTTAGTTGCGGGTGAGCTGACAACATTCTTTTGCCTTCCCCAGTCTATGCACTGTGTATATTAAATATTGTATGAAGACCTAAAGTAACTATTGTTGTTCTTTTTTTCATCAACTATTTATGCCTGCTAAAGCCTTGGGTGAGGTGCATACTGGAAAAAAAAGAAAGACAGAAAAATAAGCAAAGCAAAAGAATATAGACCTCCCGGATGTCGCCTGACAGTCGATACATTGTATATTCACTAATCTTTGATGCATACTTTTTCTAGAGTGTGTTTTCAACTTCAGAAGTAGACTTTAATAACTGAGCAGGACTTTCCTCATGCTTCCCTTAAGTTTCGGTGGACCAAACAGTTAAGTTATACTTTAGAGAAAGAGAAAAAGAAAGAGAGCGGAAAAACAACTACACACTATAAGTCACTGTGTCAGTTGTTTTCTCTGCTCCTGAGAACTAAATCCATTTAACACTTTGATGCATGAATTATTAAATAACAAACATTAAAATAAGAATTCAACCATTTCCATAACCTTTAAAAATATTCATTTTAAAGGAGTGAAATTGCAATAGAAAATAATGAAAATATTTTATGTTCAGCCATATATATTTATGATGTCATAATAATAATAATAACACAAAGAGGACTGTCATATAAAATTATGTTGGTCTGAATGTAAAGTCAGACCCTGAATGGTTATAATTGCTTTTGCAACATGCATCAGAGGGTTAAAATCTGCACAATTTCTTTTCATCTCCAAATCGCCTGTATACGTTTTTGATGAGCCACTCTATGCATCTTTTTTCTTCTTTAAGTAATGTCCCTAGACTGTCTAAGGATGTTTCATTTCACTTTATCTGTAAGAAATAACATCACCCATTAACTTGATCCTCTCACTCACACATGGTCTTAATGAAAAAGAAAGAGAAAGCTCCAGAATGATATGCCTATTAGCCTGATAAGGAAGAAAGAAGGGAGAAGGAATAGGGGGAAAAAAGACATTCCTACAGAGTTTGAGGCAGAGAATAATGACCTTCACTGACAAGAGTAATTCTATCAGAACAGAATCAGCAATGGCAATTAGAGGGTTGTTGTGAGCCCAGATGGGTGTGTGCAGCCTAACTGGGGTCAATTAGCAGTACTGGACATGTTGAATGGGGCATCGCTGTCTCTGGCCCAGTTAAAAGGTACCCCACACCATGTGACCTTGACTTCACATATCTCTGCCCATCATTTTGAGCCAAAGTCCACATCTCAAACTCTGTTCTCATTGACAGCAACACAGTCTGGGCCAAATCTGGCTTAAATTACTTTCTTCTCACAGAAAGAATGTGACACATATGTTGGTTAAATCATTTAGCATTATAGTATCACATATTGTATATCAAATTATTTAAAGTTTTTTCACATTTAACCTTTTTTGGTACAGTTTCATTTTTTGCATCTTGAAATAAATATTTTTATGTTCTGTATCACTTTGTGTTGTGTTTGCTTCCTTTTTCTGTTTAGAAGATAACTGAGCCTTTAAATCTCCTTTGTAAAAGCTTTACGAGGCATAAATAGTCCTTACATTAGATGAGCTCACAAAAATAGTTAACTGACAACTACTAAATGTTTTATAACTACCTGAATTAATCATGAATCACAGTAGGAATACATGTTAATAAAGCATTTATTAACACACTGAGTAACTATTAATACATGTCTAAATAATAAGATGTATAAATGTACAGTTAAATGTATAGTTTAGTACTTTGATCTTATGAACAACTGACAACTCTTAAATAACTGGTTTGTACATAATGTAATAATTTAGAAATGATAAATTGATCATTAAAGTTTGAAAATACAATTATTAAACATTCTAGATATGCTTATAAATCAAGAACAAAGCATTTATAAGAGCATTTATAAACTGCTTACTAATGTATAATAATGCTTTATAAATGATGAATTAACTGTTTACTAATGCTTAACTAATGATTCATAGTGGCCAGTTATAAGAAAGTGTTACCTATTTTTCTTCAGTATTGTGCAGCCCTAAACTTAAAGGCTTAGTTCACTTCTGGATTAAAATTTCCTAATAATTTACTCACCCCCACATCATCCAAGATGTCTATGTTTTTCTTTCTTCAGTCGAAAAGAAATTAAGGTTTTTGAGGAAAACATTCCAGGATTTTTCTCCATGTAGTGGACTTCCCTTGGGTACAACGGGTTAAAGGTCCAAATTGCAGTTTAAATGCAGCTTCAAAGGGCTCTACACAATCCCTATTGGTCATTGGTCACTTTCTAAAAAACTATTGGTCATTTTCTAAAAAAAAATAAATAAAAATAATATACTTTTTAACCACAAATGCTCATCTTGAAATGCTCTGCGATCCGCCATGCATGACGTAATCACGTTAGAAAGGTCACGCGTGACGTAGGCGGAAGTACCGATCCAGTGTCTACAAAGGGAAAGTGCAAAGACTAAGCCAAACACCCTTTACCAAAAAAAGGTAAAACAATGATGTCGGATGATTTTGAAGTTGAAGGACAAATGAGATGGAGTTTTTTGCCGCGGCATTTCCGCCTACGTCACGTGTGAACTTTCCAATGTGATTACATCAAGCATGATGGATTGCAGAGCAGTGCAAAACGAGCATTTGCGGTTAAAAAGTATATAATTTTTTAATTATTTTTGACCAATGACCAATGGTTTCGCTAGACGAGACCCTTATTCCTCGTCTGGGATCGTGTAGAGCCCTTTCAAGTTGCACTGAAACTGCAATTTTTTACTTTTTCACATACATTCCTCATGTTGATCCAGTAGGACATTTTCCACTGCTTTATATGAAATCACACTCTTTTGTTTATTTTTAAACTCCCATTGTAACATTACATCCCTTGCTAGGTTTCATCCATATGTTTTAGTTAGTGCAATCATTCAGCTTATTGCATCAACAGACGTCGCGAGAGCTACCACTGGGATGACATCAGACACAAATCCCTCTTATTCCCAGTAACAACCACACAAGCATCTGTGTTTGATGGAGGGATTGCGTTGAGTTGAGCAGGGCATTTCACCCTCTATCAGCCAGCAACAACAAATGACACGCACAATAAAAGTGGATATGGCGCTCTGGTACTCATAATAAGGTTGGAGCTATAGGATGGGGAACCGCTTGGGTGAGGAGAGGCTTGGTGGAGTGCAAGGGTGGTCTAAAGACTTATGAATCAGACAGGGGTCACGCATCGTGTGCGATCTCATTGGCAGGGGCATCGCATCTGTCTTGTATGATGCGGACACTGTTGTTTACCTGCAGCCCATCAAACGGTTAGTGCGAGGAGAGAGGTAAATAACTGGGAAGTAATTGCACACAAGGGAATGTACGTGTAACAGTGTGTGTGTGTGTGTGTGTGCATTCTTTCCTGTTTATCTTGATGAGTGACGGTGTGTGATTGTGTGCACAGTTCTGTGCATTTTAGAACTCTTGGGAGGGCAAAGTTAGCGCAGGTGTCAAGAAAGTCTTTAATTAGCAAACAAACAAACAAACAAAAACACTGAGCTCCTCTGGATGTGGAAAACGGGTCTCAAGGAAGAATGAGTTTGAAAGGTGACTGATTTAAGGAATAAAAAAAGATAAGATGTCTGACTTAATATGATGAGATGATGACTGCCATTTTCTATAAGGTAGCCTAAAAGATAACACAGTCAAATATGACAGCCTCTTAAGTCTGTACAGTTCCTTCAAGGTTTTTACTCATCTGAAGACAGTCTTTCTGCTACTTATATGGAAAAAGAAAAGGGGTGTTCACACATTCGGCCTAGGGAATTTACCCAAAATGTCACAAATCTGACCGTACCTTAAAGGATTAGTTTGTTTTAAAATGAAAATTACCCAAAGCTCTACTCACCCTCAAGCCGTCCTAGGTGTATATGACTTTCTTCTTTCTTAATAAATATTCTGACACATCCAAGCTTTATAATGGCAGTGAACGGAAAACAACGAGTATGAAGCTCAAGAAAGGGCATCCATCCACACCCATCAAATTGACATCAAAAAATTTGGTGTAATTGACATCAAAAAATTGACATCAAATTGACATCAAGAAATTGACGTCAAATTGACAAAAAAATTTACATCAAATTGACATTAAAAAATTGACGTTAATTTGATGGGGGGTTTTTTCGACATCAATTGGACATCAGTGTGTGGACATCAAATTGATGTAAAGAAATTGACGTCAAATTGACATCCAAAAATTGACGTCAAATTGACAAAAAAATTTACATCAAATTGACATTAAAAAATTGACGTTAATTTGATGGGGGGTTTTTTCGACATCAATTGGACATCAGTGTGTGGACATCAAATTGATGTAAAGAAATTGACGTCAAATTGACATCATAAAATTGACGTCAATTTGATGGGTTTTTTTTTACATCAATTGGACATCAGTATGTGGACGTCAAATTGATGTAAAGAAATTGATGTCAAATTGACATAAAAAAATTTACATCAATTTGATGTTTTTTTTTTCGACATCAATTGGACATCAGTGTGTGGACGTCAAATTGAAGTAAAACAAATTGATCAATTCGATGGTTTTTTTTTCAACATCAATTGGACATCAGTGAATGGATATCAACAATGTCCAACAGCGTTTTTAAAAATCTACTCACCCCACCTTTAAACTTGAACGTACACCTTAACAGATTTGTATTATTATAATGGCAGTGGCTAAATGCATTGCATATTGTACTAGGCAGATGTGTATTTCCGTGCATGTTTTTTATTGTGGCGACTTGCTTGTTGACTTTACCCTGCTGGAGTGGCTTACTTGGAAGAAATAGTGAGGATTACTGATCTAGGTGGTTACCCATGCTTGTTTAGAGAGCTTTAATTATTTTGTCGATTGCTACAGTATGTTAGTATGAGTGATGGTGGCTGAACATCTTGTAATTAATGCTGTAGTTTATAATGTCTTAAAATGAGTGATACAAGTTGTTCCATCTTCTTACAGGTGCTGTACAGCAGTCAAATCCAGAATCGTCTGAGGCTGACATCATCAAATACATAAAGAACTATCTCCGATCAGATCCCGACAGATATGGGGGTATGGGACGCCAGAAGGGCCAGACAGTCATTGATCTTTGTTCTCAATCAGAATAGGTGCATGTTTGTTTCTATTTACATTTGTATTATTGATTTGAAGTTTTCTGAATAAAAGTTCTGTCATGACAACTCTCTGAGTGTTTGGCATGGTAATGGGTGTGACAATGTTGATATGTTTGGTCTTGGTGGAATACATCTGTTTTGTTGCTGCTGCTGTTGATTATTGCTGCTGCTGCTGCAGAGCAAGTACGTGATTTGCTTCTGCCAATACATACACAACACGCTGCTGTGAGCAAGTAAGACATGCTGCTGCTGTACAATATGGCGTACATGAATTACCCGTAGCAGATCTATACAGGTGGAGCTGGGCAAGGTGGAGGGTTTCTGAAAGCGTGTTGCACTGCTAAAGCAAATGCTACTCATGTATTTGAAGACTGAGCATGCAAGCTCATTGGCTACTAAGCAGGAACCAATCATCTGTATCCTATAGATAATGATGTGATTACGAGCAGTTGAGTTAAGGACCTATTAGCCTGCCCATTTAGAGTTTCATGACAGAACTTTGTATTTTTCTTTCATTGCATTGCTTTTGTGTCATTATTTTGGTGATTGAAAGAATATCAGTGTGTGGATGTCAAATGGACGTCAAATTTTTGATGTCAATTTGACTTTTTTTTTTCAACATCGTTTGGACATCACTGTGAGGACATCACATGGATATCTAAAAATTGACGTCAGTTTGATGGGGGTTTTTTCAACATCCATCATAAACATACTCTACATAGGCCTTCTGAAGTGAAGCGATGCATTTATGTAAGAAAATATCCATATTTAACAAGTAAAATATCTAGCTTCCGCCAGGCTGCCTTCCGTATTCAACTTACGAAGAAATCAACTTTCTTCCTAATATGGCGGAAGCTAGATATTTTACTAACTTGTTAAATATGGCTATTTTTATTACGCAAATGCATCGCTTCGCTTCAGAAGGACTTTATTAACCCTCCAGAGCCGTGTGGAGAACGTTTTGCTTTGAATGGCTGCATTTTCTTCAGCTTTATACTCGTTGGTCCCGTTCACTGCCTATTATAAAGCTTGGACACATCAGGATATTTATTAATATAACTCTGATTGTGTTCATCAGAAAGAAGAAAGTCATATACACCTAGGATGGCTTGAGGATGAGTAAAGCTTGGGGTAATTTTCATTTTAAAGTGAACTAATCCTTTAATGTTTCTGTTAACTGGGAACTTGTTTTGAACTATTAATTAAAATAATCAACTTAAAGAATCGTTTGTTTCACACAGATTCAAACTGGTCTTGACACATAAAAATCATTCATAACTCATTTATTCATTAAAAGAAAGGACTCATAAGAGTCAGTTTTTTTGGAAGGAAATCCAGTATGCTGGTCATGCTGGATTTTGTTTTGCATGAAGCCTATGAAGACAGTTCAGTAGAATGGCATTTCTTTTTAAAGAATCTTTATCGGAGTCATTCAAATGAAGATCGTTTTGTAAAAGTGCAACTGGAGATAAATTACTTGGGGCCACGTTGGTCGCTGTATTTATGAGTGCTCCTTAAGGTATGAAAATGGTAAATGCAAGTGTTCTTTCATGTGGTTCATGACTATAAATATCAGAATGCAGGTTAACTGAATCAGATGAATTCCCCTTTATATTTGAGCTATCTTTAAACCCTGTACTTCTGAATAATTGTGTTAAATTTCTCCTGGTAATCAGTATCCTTGGCAACATAAACAGTTTTGTATTCAATGAATAAAGACTGACTGGACTCATGCTGCTTAGCCTACCTCATGATCATCAATGATGCACTAATGCACAGAATTATTATATATATATTTTTTTTGGTGCGATGAATCAGCATCTTGTTTAAACAAATATAATCATCATAAATGAGGCTTCAGAGTATGGTTTGATGGATTTGATTAAAGTACAAAAGATGCAGCCAGACATCTTACTGTTAGATTTGAGGACTAATAAATGAGATGGAAAACAATAATGACCAGTCCAGTGTGTTCCAGGGTAAGCAAGCACACTATGTCTGTATTTTAGGCTTATGTAAGAAAATGATCAAAACATGAAAATATGAAGCAGAAAGGCCCAAGGGAAATGGTTTCCGAAATAAGCTCAAAGCATAAAAGTCTGTATCTCCACCTTCATTTTTTGACAACATCAACAAACTGGGTCGGATTTGCAGGCTTTTACTAATTACGCATGGCTTGTTAATTGCACCTTATCTCATTACGACACAAATGCCACTGTTTCTTATTAGTAACTGATGGTCAAGAATTTTTATTTTATTTAATTTTTTTTCATATCTAGACTTAAAAGAAAACACATTTTAAAGTTAAGGTTTTGAAGAATGCTAAAACAAAGTATTGTAAATGCCACTGAATCACTAAAGTGTAGAAATTAGATCTGAAGACTGTCCCGAAAGCTCACATGAAAGGCTTGGATTCCCTGAGATATTTTTTCAGGATGAGAGATTTGCTGTATAGATGTCAATAAATAAAAGTTTTATGTTTTTGAAACTATGAATTAATAAATTAAAAGAAATCACAAGTTCACATATTCATTGGAGAAACTTAAATTTTGTCAAATTTAAAGTCTTTATGCACTGTATAGATCGTCGTCATACAGCACAATAAGTACTGAGGAAATTCAAAAGTGGCTTAAAAACACAGAAAATAGACTTTCCATCTCTCTGTCCTGAGGTGTCCTCTGGTTACACCTCAGGACTATAAACAGTTTACAGCTTCAAACCTAGATAGGGTGGTCCATGAACCGCTAATATTTCCCCCCTTGCTCTGTCAACACTCTGTCCTTAAGAAAGAGACTTACTTCAATGCAGCTCAAGGGAATTTGTTCCGGCAATTACTGTACTGTGAGTCACTTCAGATAAAACGTCTGCAAAAACGACAAGTCACTATCATTGTTTACTGCTGCAGAGGAAAGCGCATATCTCCCTTAAATGCTCCTCCCATTAACAACGGTCTAAATTCAAGGAAAAGAAGCATGTTTATTTATGGACCACAACAGTCAGTTCAGCCATTTGGATGATAAATCAATTTTCAGTGAACAAACTCTGTGCTGTACCTATATATTATTAAAGACAAATAGACAAAGACAATAAAGAACCTCCTTTTTTTATTCAAAAAGATTGCGTGCATCACCTGTTATTATGTATGCCAGCATCAGAAGGCTGTAACATCAAATGTTGTTAGACTATGCAGGGATTAATTCCCATAATAAGCATTAACTCTCTCTCATTTGCCTCTGACAACATCATGCTGTCCAAAACAATGAGAAAGCCAGAGAAAGGGAGGTAGAAAGAATGGCTAGAGGGAAAAAAAGAGAGAGAGAGAGAGAGAGAGAGAGAGAGAGAGAGCAGGGAGACTGTGGCAAGAAAACTAGTTTGTGCTAATGCGGAAGGCTGGAAAACCACGATTTTTGAGGTTTTGTGTAAGGTGCACAACATATTTTTGGGGAAACTATGGGCCAAAAAATCTCAAACCTCACAGAACAATCGAATACTGACTATACCAAACATAGCATTAGCCAACAACACAGAAACATGTGTGTTTATGTATTTAGGTTTCATTTTTTGTTAATACAGTCGTGTTGTGGGTTGAACTGTGTTGTCAACATTTGTTTGCTAGGCTAATGCCTTTGTGTCGAGGTCATTTACATTGAAAGGAGAAATATTTATGCTAAAAACACATGGTGCATTGCTAGTTAGCACATTTAGCATCTTGTTTAACGGATGAGACACAGGATTTTACACTGAAATACTTTCCATGAAAAGTGCTTTACCTCAAACGGATCAGAACACAAGATGTTTGGATGTCCTCTCACACAGAGATACATTAGATACACAGTCTGACATTACGAGGAGTGCGAGAGGAGAGATATCACAGAGTGAAGTCTGTGCACTGCTTTCTTCACATGATCTCAACAATGCCTGCAGCCTAATACAGTATCAGAGGAGGACGAGAAAGACAGGGAGAAAAACAGAGTACGAATGTAAACGAGAATCTCAGTTACAGTAGATGACTAAAAGTTGACAAGTTAGAGAGGATGAGATAAGGCTAAAAAAAAGAAAAAGGTGAGTTTGGATACTGGAGTGAGTGTGCTGGGAATAGAGTGGAATCTGTCCGACAGGTAGCTTACATGTCTCTTTATAGGCCAGAGGATTTCCAATTTACGATGCCCTTCAGCCCGAACCTGAAGCTTAGCTTTATTCACTGTGAAATCAAGCAGCTCTGTGTTTTTATTCATCACAATCTTCTCACACGTCAAGGACACACATGGCAATTAGTCATTTTGAAACATTCATTTCTACCTCGAGTCTCTGAATGATACGATTAGTGCACTTATCACGAAACCTGAATTCATTATTTTTAAAAGCGGCACTTGTATATATTTTTTTCTCCCTAAAGGTTATTTTTATTTTTTGCATAAAAATTTACAGACTGTGTTCTTACCTTGCCAGATTCACTACCGTAAGCCTACAAATATCATTTATATTTCCAGCGATGCTGGAGCACATCTGATGTAACAATACTCAGAATATAAATTGCAAATGTATGTTTCAACCACAGATGGTGAAAGAGAGGCCAATGTTTCATCTTGCAGCTTCAATAAATGTCCCTCCCCCCTTCGCCGAAAAGTATTAATAGTACTTTTGAAAAAAAAAGCCTTCCGTATTCAACTTACGAAAAAAGCGTAACTGATGCAACGTCAATTACGCTTTCTTACTAGGTAGAATACAGAAGGCGGTCTGGCGAAAGCTAGATATTTTACTTTATAACTTGTTAAATATGGATATTTTTCTTACACAAACGCATCGCTTCATTTCAGAAAGCCTTTTTTAACCCCCCGGAGCCACATGGAGTATGTTTTGTTTTGGATGGATCCACTTTCTTCAGCTTTATACTTGTTGGTCCCATTCACTGCCATTATAAAGCTTAGATGCATCAATCAGGATATTTATATATAACTCCAATTGTGTTCATCAGAAAGAAGAAAGTCATATACACCTAGGATGGCTTGAGGGTGAGTAAAGCTTGGGGTAATTCTCATTTTAAAGTAAACTAATCCTTTAATAATCAGCTGACAACGTATAGTGCGTTTCTAGTCTACAATACCCTAATATATGTTTTAGGTAGCACAAATGAACTAGGATAATTAGACACAAAGACATAGATATATAAACTCTTTTCTTCCACAACACCCTTTTCTCCCCTTTACTTATTCATCAACCATCCTAGCACAATACTCTAGTACACCAACAAGCTCTTCCTCATGCACACCAGTGATCTTTGTGTGTACAGTTGTGCCCTTGGGTCTGTGAGCACATTCTCTTCACTTTAAGCTTCTCTCCCCCTCACAGCCTCCCTCATTATACCCTCCTTATTGTCAGGGCTCATTTAGAGGCCACCAACATCGCCTCACTCAAATTAAAATCCTGCATCCCCGGGGCTAAAGCTCTCTGTGCCGCTATGCCCAGTGGACACTCAACTTCAATTTACCCCGGGATTAGAATCCCGACTGCTGCTCCACATCCGCCAAGTTCAAGAGGAAGCTCTGAGAAAAGAAGAGGGTCAGAGATGGAGTTTTACAGTAAGGTCAATCATGCAGAATCAGTATCAAAGGCAGAAGTCCGTGCTGAGCTGGACGTTCTAGGTCAGACCACTAAAAGTTAAGGCCTGGGGAGACGGGGGTAGCGACAGACAGGTTTGGGTCAGAATGCAGCTGTCAGGTCACATAGAGTTGAACCTGGAAGAGAAAAATGAAACTAGGAAAAAATGGATAAACAGAAATGGATCATAATTTCAGATACGTTGATAGTGTCTGTCCACATATAATCTTAGTGGAGACTCTATGATTAATGTCATATTCTCTCCCTATAGCGTTTTTCAGAGAAGTCTCAAAAGTCTTGTGCATTCGATTCCTCCTCAGCTCACTGAGTAGTGCCCTGTCAGCAGTATTGGACTGAATAATTACACTCCTATAAGCAACTCACGCCTCTCGCCTGAGCCCCCACTGTACCTCCTTACCCCTGCCTCTCTGTCAAAAAGTTTCTATTACTCTGATCACATAACAGGCCCATTTGCATCCCTTGAGTGGACATGCAATTATACCAATAATGTCCTGCTAGTCCAGTCCTCAGTGAGTGTGGTGGAATGTGGTTTGACAGGCAGTGGACATAGAGTACAGAGGGACCGTAAAGCAGTATCAAATGCTCTATTTCCATCCTTCCTTTGTGTACAATAAAACACACTTTCCCTAAGAATGGTTATATTTCTTGGGCCGTATACTGAAGAAGAATAAGAATAAGAACTAATTATTTAAAATAATGTAATGATTTTTTTTCACCAAGCTACTATCTAGGCCAGATAGAATTCTAACAACTTTTAACTTATCTAAACAAACTTGTAACAATCATCATGAAAATCCATTATAATAAAGCATGTTGCATTAATTGCATTCGTTATTTTAATTTTATACCTTATCCATATTAAATCACACGTATTCTTTTTACAGCCCTAATATATACTTTATTCATTGTAGCCTTAGAATAATCATACCGTTTTAAG
>RJVU01018281.1:7659907-7681843 GCA_003731715.1 Anabarilius grahami | reverse complement strand
AATTTTTTTTTTAATGGATTGACAGCACTTATATATATAAATATATATAATATATATGTGTGTGTGTGTGTAGCCTATATATCCTTTTTTTATTTATTGTCAGCAATTGTCTAATTTGTTTCTGTTACTAAATAAAATTATATCAGCAACATTACACGGAACACTTGACTTGGAGATATGACAATTTGATATGACCTTGATTAATCCTGAGGCCTTTTGTTGACTCTAACAGATATTGCCACAGAGATGATGATGGAGTGGGTAAAAGGTAGTATGAAATCTATAGACTATGCTGTATCATCAGTGCATGTCAATAAAGTTTAAAGAGAAAGGATAATGAAATGAACCTTAGGGGTGCTCATATAGATTACAGCACACCAAATAGGCTTGTAATCTATTTGTCATTTGAAACCAACAAACCCAAATGTCAATGTAGATTTGTCATGCGGTTCCTTGTTGTTGTGATGGCCTTTTTGCCATGTTCATAAATACATTGTGTTATTTGATATCCCACTGATGGAACAGCATAGACCCACTATCATAAAATGGACCTGGTGCACACACACATACCAGCACACACAAACTCACACAAACACACATCTGCATGCATAACTACAGCAATCCAAACCTTTTACATTGTGCTTTTTTTAACAATCACCATGTGTCGACATGGGCTGCGCTCAGTGCAGGTCTCCATAATCAAAGTGGCAAGCCGCCTGCCTCTCACTGTCATCTCTTACACTTTAAAGTCAGGCTGCTGTGACAGGTAGGAATTTGCTGTGGATTAGGACTGTAATATATTTGCTATCAGAATGAATTAATGTGCCAAAGAATGTGGAATATTTGGTAATTACAAACTAATTTTCTCCCTACACAGTTTTCACAGATGTGTGTGTGTGTGTGTGTGTGGGGCGAATAGGTGGGATTACTTTTACCCTTTTATATATCAAATTAAAAACTGTCCATCAAATAATCCGCTGCAGTCGTGTTCTAATTGGCTAAAACCACAGTTACAGGAAGTCTTTGATGAGACCATTTTGCTCACAAGGCATGTAATTGGGGCGTAATTAAAAATTGCCCTGCCGTTTAAACAGAGACCTGTCAAACACTGTGACCTTCCAGTGAAGGATTTGGATTATGATAAAGAGCCCTGAAGCAGGCTTTTAGAAATGAATTGAATTTTAAGCAAGGACAATCCTGCATTATTGTTGGAAATAATCAGGATGAATATGTGTTTTGTAAATAATTATTATAAAAACAGCAAGATATCTGGTACGTTCATACACATCTGTAACTATCCATTTACTGGCTGTCTGATTCATATTGCACACAAAAATGGAAAGCACAGTCTGACTGGTACACAGTAAAAAGTAAGCTAAACATCCAGATCCAGAAATTCAGATCATAAATTCTATATTTGTATGTTGATCTGTTTCAGATAGATTTTAGATTTATTATAGTGTTTTTTATAGTACAGTATTTATAGTATAGATGTTTATAGTAGTTGGTCGCTCAACATGTCAGTCTTCCTGTCAAAGTGTGTGGTTCATGGGCAGAATAAGGTGCAATGAGAAAGTCAAAAGTCTCTGACCAGGGGTTAAGTGTCTTGCTCCAGGGCACAGTGATAAGTAACAGCCCATATTGCCCTCTTTGAGGGTGACCTTTCAGTCTAACCACCAGGCCACACCACCAACCCCCATGTGATGCTATCTGTTGAAGAAAATAAGGGTGCCTACACCTAACAGAGCATGGAGAAATTCTTTACTGTGATGTGATGCCTCAGCATAAAGTAGCATCAGCCCGGTTCAGTATAGACCAATGCAGAAAATGCGAGAGGAGCGCCGTTTCTAGCGATTCAGAGAAATCTATTCCCCCTCTACATTTGCATGCAAATGCTCCCCTTCACAGCCCTTCGCACACAATAGGCCACATAAAATTGTTGTCCCGTCAGGTAGAAATAAATTTCATCCCTTAACTTTCCATTTAGTGGGTGTTATGGTGTCACTGTGCATCCAATGAATGTGGAAACTTCTTATAGTAAAATGCATTACAGGAAAGGCATACACTTTAAGAATCCCTGAAGGCCCTTCGATGTCTCTGTTTTTGATGATTCAAGCACTACACGATTTGCTAATATCTCTAAAAATGAAATGTTGGTATGGCGACCAATTCACAGATAAAATCCCATCATCTCTCGAATCCTAAGCCAGATTTAATATGATTATGGCAGTCGAGAGCATTACTTCAGTGATTATAAGGGAAGTTAAACTCTGAAATCTTGTTAATTTGTTATCATAATCTAAAAAAATCCAACACACGTACATGCACGCACAAATGTCATTAACTTTGGATTTAAGAGGTGAAACTGTGAAGACCTTGCTCAACCACAGTGGATGGATCATTGAGGTAATTCCAATTTATACAATTTGCTGGATTCTACATTGTGTGACAGTAATGTCACTTTGGTAATTCTCTCCATAGTGTTAAAATCTCTACTCCCTAAGATCAGTCTGGTTGCCCTTGGTCAGGCATTTTGTCTAGTTTAAACTTGGTTATGGAATAAATTTGAGTGTTTCTTGTTTTAACCCTGACACTTTAATCCACACCACTGAGACAAGTTCATGATTCTTGTATCAACTCATGATACAAGTTCATGAACCTAAGTGCTAAGGATGGGAATCAAAAAGAATTTAACTGTTCAGAATCCTCTAAATGATTTCAATTCTATTAAAGTGGAAAGTGAAGTGACATGTGGCCAAGTATGGTGACCCATACTCGGAATTTGTGCTCTGCATTTAACCCATCCAAGTGCACACACACAGCAGTGAACACACACACCGTGAACACACACCCGGAGCAGTGGGCAGCCATTGCTGCGGCGCCCGGGGAGCAGTTGGGGGTACGGTGCCTTGCTCAAGGGTCTCACCTCAGTCGTGGTATTGAGGGTGGGGAGAGCGCTGGACATTCACTCCCCTCACCGACAATCCCTGCCGGACCTGAGACTTGAACCCATGACCTTTGGGTTACAAGTCCGACTCTCTATCCATTAGGGCACGACTGCCCCATAATTATTAATGATTATTTGACAGTTTTGTAAGAATCCAGAATCCATGAACTCAAGCTGAAATGATTGATGGTTTCAGATTATACACAGACGGCTTTCTGAATATGACATTTTCTTGAATAAAGCTGTTTTTACAGAGGACCAATGGCTACATACACATTGCAAATTTTCATGAGTGACAACTGGGTTTAAATGCAGCAGTGAATTCACTGATTTATTGTTCCATGTTACTGACAGATGTAATAATCAGTGAATATCTCACAGAAATTAATATCCTAAAATAGTGATTTGTGATCTTCCCAAACTTTGGTAATTCCAGCAACAAGTTTTAAATGCTGCATGGCAAACTGTCACTATATTATAATAACAGTCACCCTTTCTACGGAAATTCTATAAACAATCTTCTTGTGTTCTTTTTTTTTTAAATAGCAAGAAAACTTCGGGCATGCTTAAGGCTGATACAGTTGGGGGACCGTTTTTAACCAGGTTCACACTGTACAATATTGGCTACGATTTGGTCGTCTTAGACAAATTGTGTGAATCCTAAAAGATTCCTCTGATCCTACACCAAAATCTGAGATTTTTGATAGTTAGTTTGACATGTTTGCCAACAGTCGATTAATGACCAATCGACGATTGAATCTTACCTAAGAAATTATGAGGTTTCTCCTACGCAGAACCTGATGATGCAATTAGTCAGACAACAACAAACTGAATTCTAACAGTCTAACAAGCAATAGTCTTAAAGGACTATTATAAATTGTACAGTGTGCACCTGGATAGTTAGTTTTGTCTCCAGACTCCAGTGATATTTTAAAGTATATGGCTAATATTTGAATGTTAAATCAAAGAATGGCTCCATGTGCATCCATAGAAATCTGGGCTAAAGCCCCGAATATCCATTGACCCTATAACCGCCCCAGCTGAATAATATTATTTATTATATTTCCACAGTTATACAGGATACATTTCCACACACAGCAATTTCCATTCTGTGGTAAAGTTCTAAATCATTTGAAACTTTCTTTTCTCCTTATTTTTGAACTGTGACTTTTCCTCTGCATCGAAAATGAAACCTAGATCTTTCTGAAGTAGACTGAAGCATCAACAGGAAAATAACAAAAGCTCACTGACTATTTCTTCCGTAAATGTGCTAGCTACGTCTCCCACCACAGCACAAAGGTGGGGTGCCATCTCAGCACCACCCTTCATTACAGGAGCAGAATCCAAAACAGCATCAAAATCTAACATCAGAAACAAAATCTAATGAAGACTGCAGGGTGGTATTTTACACTGAATTTGTCGGGGAACCCTCTCACTATGCATTAGGCTGATGTGCTTGGACTGGAAACCAAACAATGTTGATTAAATATGTATCGAAAATGAACACAAGCAAGATGTCATCATGTGCATGAGCATAAAGCGGATAAGACACATCGCTGAAATGTGACATGATGGAAACAACATATCATCAATCTAGACAAATGTAAATGATGAGGAATATGCTGCTTGTGTCACAACGCCACAGCTGACCAATCCCTAGATATGGTAAAGCATAAAAAACTAGGCTTTTAAGTGCCGTTTGAGTCGGTCATTTGTCATACATCAAGATGTTGTGACAGGTGCCATATAATATTTAGCTGAAGTACAGATTTACACAAGGAGGTGTTGACTAACTGAAGTAAGAAAACAGTCTGTGTGTATGTGTGTGCATCCATACACCCTGGGACCTGATCAGTGCTATCATTTGCCCACACGTCCACTGTGCTGTGCTGTTTACTGTCATAAAAAAGAAAAGAAAGAACAGACAGAGCCAGTGAACAAATGCACACTGATCTAAACACTCCAGACCTCTCGCCCTCAGGACTCCTCTTCCCCCTCACGTAGCCCCGGCGCGAGGCTTCGTCTCTAGAGCAGCCGCTCAGACATCTGCTATGAAAGTGGAGCCAGATCTGACAGGGCATGCAACCAGCCAAAGCAAGAAACACTACAGCACCTCCGGCTCCACAGCTGAATATATATCACATCAGCAGTGACATTCTGCTTTAATAATGGAGACAGGGCAACAAAACAAATGCCATCTTGTCTCGGACTGAATAATGTCTCTGTTATAATTTATCCTATGGAAAATGTTTGCAAGTCACTTTGATGGTTAAAGATTGTAATTTGCTCTCTCGAGAGCTCTCTCTCTCTCAATCCCATCTTTCTCTTTTTTTGAGACAGGAGATGAATAAATTAAGACAATCTAAATGAAAATTTAAATTAGATTAGCTAAACCCATGAAAGAAAGGCAGGGATGTCAGTTGCAAAGAGAAAGCATCTGCTAATTGACAAATGACAACATTTGCTAGCAACACTCCACATACAATTTGGATGTCTTGTAATGATGTTTGCAATGAAATACTGTAATATATATACAGGTGCATCTCAATAAATTAGAATATCATGAAAAGGTTAGTTTTTATTCATTCAAAAAGTAAAACTTGAATATATTCTAGATTTATTAGACAAAGTAAAATATTTCCAGACTTTTTTGTTTTCATTTTGATGATTACAGCTTGTTGCTCATCAAAATTATTAGAATATTTAATTTCAAGTTCTATTAAATTACCATTCTCAGTGTATAAATACTGGATTTGGGTCAGTAATCCAAACAGCAGTCATGGGGAAGTCTGCTGACTTGACAGTTGTCCAGAAGACGATCATCAAGACCCTCTACAATGAGGGTAAGCCACAGAGGGTCATTGCTGAAAGAGCTGGCTGTTCGCAGAGTGCTGTGCCAAAGCATATTCATGGAAAGGAAAAAGTGTGGTAGGAAAAGGTGTACAAGTGAAAGGAATGACGGCAGGCTTGAGAAGACTGTCAGGCGAAGCCGATTTAAGAACATAGGAGAGCTTCAAAAGGAGTGGACTGAAGCTGGAGTCAGTGCATCAAGAGCCTCCGCACACAGACGTCTTCAGGAACGGGCTACAACTCTCACATTCCACGTACCAAGCCACTTCTGAACCAAAGACAACATCAGAAGCGTCTTACCTGGGCTAAGGAGAAAAAGAACTGGACTGTTGCTCAGTGGTCCAAAGTCCTCTTTTCAGATGAAAGTAAATTTGCATTTCATTTGGAAATCAAGGTCCCAAAGTCTGGAGGAAGAGTGGAGAGGCACAGAAACCATGTTGCTTGAAGTCCAGTGTGAAATTTCCACAGTCAGTGATGTTTTGGGCTGCCATGTCATCTGCTGGTGTTGGTCCACTGTGCACAGTCAACACAGCCATCTACCAGGAAATTTTAGAGCACTTCATGCTTCCTTCTGCTGACAAGCTTTATGGAGATGCTGATTTCATTTTCCAGCAGGACGTGGCACCTGCCAACATTGCCAAAGGTACCAAAAGCTGGTTCAATGACCATGGTGTTACTGTGCTTGATTGGCCAGCAAACTCGCCTGACCTGAACCCCATAGAGAATCTATGGGGTATTGTCAAGAGGACGATGAGAGACACCAGACCCAACAATGCAGATGACCTGAAGGCCGCTATCAAAGCAACCAGGGCTTCCATTACACCTGAGCAGTGCCACAGGCTGATTGCCTCCATGCCACACCACATTGATGCTGTAATTCATGCAAAAGGAGGTCCAACCAAGTATTGAGTGCATAGAAATGAACATACTTTTCAGAAGCCTGACATTTCTGTTTAAAATATCCTTTTTTTATTGATCTTATGAAGTATTCTAATTTGAGATTGGTGGGTTTTTGTTAAATGTGAGCCAAAATCATCACAATTAAAAGAACCAAAGACTTAAAGTACTTCAGTCTGTGTGCATTGAATTTATTTAATACACGAGTTCCACAATTTGAGTTGAATTACTGAAATACATTAACTTTTCCACGACATTCTAATTTATTGAGATGCACCTGTGTATATATAATAAATATATATACACATGTATATGTCACATATTTCTGTTTAAATAAACATTACATTACATAAAAAATAAACCATATACTATTCTATTTCATATTTTTTTTTAATTAAACAATGTAATTAAAGGGTTAGTTCACCCAAATTCGAAAATTCTGTCATAAATCACTCACCCTCATGTCGTTCCAAACCCGTAAGACAAATGTGTAAGAAAATGAAATCTGAGAGCTTTCTGTCCCTCCATTGACAGCTTATGCAACTACCACTTTCAAGCCCCAGAAAGTAAAGATATCATTAAAGTAATCCAGTAATCTCCAACGCGCGTTCACACAACAACGCCTACTCTCGTTTCAACACATCACATGGTGCTCTCTAAACATGCCTTGGAGATTAATATTTTGTAAATAAAGTAGTAAAATACACATTCATTTTTGGGTCACACTTTATGATGTTTTTACCTTTCTGGGGCTTGAAAGTGGTAGTTGCATAGGCTGTCAATGGAGGGACAGAAATCTCTCAGATTTCATCATAAAGAACATAATTTGTGTTCTGAAGATAAAACAAAAGTCTTTAGGGTTTGAAATGACATGAGGGTGAGTAATAAATGATAGAATTTTATTTTTTGGGTGAACTAAGCCTTTAATGTTCTATTTATTAAACCATGTATAAATCTCATCACGTAGTGTTTTTAAGCAGCAGTATTACATTTATTCCAAAGTAATAACTAAAGGCAGTAATAATTCAAACAATATATTTTATTTGTGAACTGATGTTCAGCTGTTCTTTTTAAAAGTCAACTTATTTTCGGATCATCAGTCATGAAGCTCGGTAAACACCTGTCACAAACACAAAGATACATTTAATTTCACCAAGCACACACACACACAAATTAAACACCAGAATTGAAAAAGTATGTTGTTAAAATGTCCACTGTTACTATCGATATAAGTAAAACATTTAATAAACAAGATTTGATGAACAATTTATTACGCAAAACGGCAATATAATGCACATAATTATTTTCACTATAAATATTTTCCTTAAAAATATTTAATAATGAAACAACTAACAAATAAATGAGGTAACTTTGTTTAGGATGATGATATTATTGCAGAGGTTATGCAATGACTGCTAATCAAGACACACTCAAAGTCAAACTAACCCACAGAGAGTCTGACCGTCACGCATAAAGCGTGCCCTACAACATTCATTTCAACAAAAACAGACATTTCCCGGGAGTGAGACTTCCTCCCACTGGGATATACATCCTCCATCCTCTCCTTAATTCTGCCGTGTGCCCTCCCTTCAACCCTGTTCTCCGTCACACTCTCATTTCAATGTTCTTACTCCTCTCTATTTCCTTTCCAGATCTCCTCCGGTGCTCTGTTTTCTTCTCATCCTTTCAGTAAAAATGTTCATCCACCCCATCACACACATATTCATTCACATGACTGCTCAATAAAAACCTCTTTAAAAATAAATACAGACGCACACACACACCTGCTTGTTATGCCCAGTGGCCCACAGCTGTTGGCAGTGGTGCTGAAGATGCAGGCTGCAAGAGAGAAGGGACAGAGGAGCATGCTGGCCGTCGACTCATATTATTCCCCCATTTTGTCATTTTCACAAGATCAATGGACGCGGTGACTAAGTGAGAACGAAAAGAGAGAGAAATAGAGACTGAGGGAGAGAGCGAGTGACACCCGCCATACCCAAGTCAAAGTGACAGACAGACCCTCCACAACAAAGCTTTAACCTTCCAGGTGATGACACAAGAGAGGAGTCCCCCCAGCCTTTTTAGGTGTGTTCGACTTGATGCAGTGCTGCGCAGTTTGATCGGTGTTTGAGAGCATACAGAGCCGTCTGCTCTCGATTCACTCTCGCGATACTTTCATACACCAATCGATCTGTGCAGTGCCACTTCAAGCCGAAGGCTGTGTCCGAAATCACCCCTATACCCTTAAATATGGCATTATTTGAGTGGGACAGCCATTTGTATGTCCGAAACCATAGTGGACG
Organism: Anabarilius grahami; assembly: GCA_003731715.1. Classification (NCBI taxonomy): domain Eukaryota; kingdom Metazoa; phylum Chordata; class Actinopteri; order Cypriniformes; family Xenocyprididae; genus Anabarilius; species Anabarilius grahami. The sequence continues at coordinate 7,672,846 of RJVU01018281.1, read as the reverse complement.
TTATCGAGTGTACTCATTCAACCCCATAAGGCACCGAATGAATTCCCGTGTGTCACCAGAAGATGGTGCCCGCAGCTGAATCATCCATCCATCCATCAATTTTCCAGATCGCTGGGTCCAATGTGGGTACAGCATAATGTCATACAGGTATAAATTTATTTTTAATTGATTAATAAATTGTTTAATTAAGGTTTATACATACTAGTTTCAATGATAGAGTTCAAAATGAATCTTTTGATTACTGGAGCTGCTAGTTTGCTAAGTTGCAAATTATTATTAAACAGCAAACACAAACAATGCAAAAGTGGCAGCCTTTCCGGGGCACTCAGTTTCCGAATTCACTCACTTGTTTTCATTCACTCCTTCAAGTGGACTATATTAGTGGACTAATGTAGGGAATAGTGAATGAGGGTACAGGGGGCGATTTTGAACACAGGCAAACCTATTTAGTCTGCGAGCTGTTTACAAACCAAAAACATGTGATCTACTTTCAGACTTTTCATTTATTTTAAATGAAAAAATAAAAAATCTTAATCAGTATTTTCTTCTTTGCTAGGAACAATAACTACAAATATTTAAAGGATTAGTTCACTTTAAAATAAAAATCACCCCAAGATTTACTCACCCTCAAGCAATCCTAGGTATATTTGACTTTCTTCTTTCTGATGAACACAATCAGAGTTATATTAATAAATATCCTGACGCATCCAAGCTATATAATTGACCCTTCGCAAAGACCCGCCCCCCTTAGTTACTGTTGCTTTGTCCGACAAGCCGTGGCGCTGTCTCACCACACGCAGTGAAAAATACATCGCGGAGCGAAGAGGATACATGACAACATGTCGACAGACAAGACAAAGCAGGTTACTTATAATATTAAACAAAGTCCCAGCTTTCACACTGTGTAGTTATTAAAGAAATTCAAATAATAAAAACCGTTTTCTGGCTCTTTAATGTGTCGTGACCATGGTCGTGATAGATTGCTGTTGCGCCTCAGCTCAAGAGGCTCGTAAACCGCTCATCTCTTCCTACTAGTCCATTTATAGCATCAAATAAACATGAATGAACATGAGAATAAATGTTGTTTCAAACGCGGAAAGACGTCAATATACACAATTTTTCAAGTTTAACTCCACCGAGGTTAATCTTCTAACTACTGGCTGCTTTGTCGGACAAAATGGCGGATGCGGCGTTCTGATTGGTTAGATCGCTTGTCAATCAAACTCCCGGCGAAGGGTCAATTGCAGTGAAGGGGAAAAATGAGTATGAAGCTGAAGAAAGTGCATCCATTCATCATAAACGTATTCCACACGGCTCCGGGGGGTTAATAAAGGCCTTCTAAAGGGAAACGATGCATCTGTGTAAGAAAAATATATATATTTAACAAGTTATAAAGTAAAATATCTTGCTTCCACAAGACCGCCTTCCGTAGGACGTAGCATAGGCGTTTTGAACTGCGAGAGTCATTACACTTTCTTCATAAGATGAATATGAAAGGCGGTCTGGCAGAAGCTTGATATTTTACTTTATAACTTGTTAAATATGGATATTTTTCATACGTAAATGCATTGCTTAGCTTTAGAAGGTATTTATTTACCCCCGGAGCCATGTGGAGTACATTTATGATGGATGGATGGATGGATGGATGGATGCGGCCGATGCACTTTCTTGAGCTTCATACTCGTTGGTCCCGTTCACTGCCATTATAAAGCTTGGATGCTTCAGGATATTTATTAATATAACTCTGATTGTGTTCATCAGAAAGAAGAAAGTCAAAAACACCTGGGATGGCTTGAGGGTGAGTAAATCTTGGGGTAATTTTCATTTTAAAGTGAACTAATCCTTTAACCTTAAAGTGACCCTTTGTAGCAGAATTGCAACAGTTGTTTAAAACAATTAAATACTATTTTCTCACTAAATATGGTTTGACTACATACAAGGTACAACAGCAACTCACACTTGGAAATATATCATTACAAAACTTGTTTTTAATATAATATTTATATTTATTTATAATTTACCAAAACCAAAATCAAGCATTATAGTCGATGATACAACTNTGTTAACTCTTTTTAAATTAAATTTAAAAAGGAAAAATAAATCGATTGTAATAATACATTGCAATAATAATATTTTTATTGAATATTTTTTTTTATATTATTTTATGATTTTTTATATTTGATAAAAAAAACAAAACATGAATAGATCTTTTGAAGTGACAATTCACTCACATGTGAGTGATTAAAAAATGCAGCTCTACAGTTGAATGTATCTTGTTTTAAGGATGCTTTGCTATTTATTTTTCCTGGTAAATAAGACAATTGCAGTGCACCTGCTTAGTATCCAGAGAGTGATGAATGCACAAACAGTCTGTTTATCCTTGCATCACATCAAACTCCCAGCACCCGTCTTTTTCAGTAATGTGACCTGAGCGTCCTTGCAGGATGGCAAAGAATCTATGATCTCTACAACTGCATAAAGGAATGCTGCAATTAGTATGACTGAGAGTTCCAAATGTTAATGGACTGCATTTCACTCCTTGTCAGCGACAACAGATGAACTAGACACTTACTGCATTTTATTTTACTTCATCGTCATTGTTGTGCACACAAAAGCTTTAGTACACCTTCTGGATCCCAAGACTACATGCAAATGAGAAAGCCATAAATTATTTTCAGGCAAAATCTAAAAATATCTATACTAAAGCTGGAAAAATAACACAGTAAAATACAGTGACTACAGCACTATTTAAAAGCACTATGCTAATCAGTCTCTGCCATTTGCCATTGGATGAGTTTACTAAATAAATATGTGCTTTGCTCTCTGTGGGCCGTAAGTGTCCATACTTGTTTTATTTAGGGAATGTTTTGTGTTTTGGGTGCCGGCCGCAAGAATATACTTTCACATTCTACGAATGAACACATCCATTTGATGTATTGTTTGTTTGTACTTCCAGGCTTGCCCGTCTGCTGTGAGTGCCTGTGTCCATTTGTCTTAATAAACTTGCTGCTGCAAATTAAGACTTCCATCTGTTGGAGGTCATATCTGTATTTGTCATCCTCTCTCGAGACATGGGGTACATTATCCCATCGCGCTTCAGCTCAGGACATGTGTCACATGAAAATGCTGCGAAATCTATTCCGTACAATGAAAAGAATATCTCTCCTGCTGTGCAGATTCCATCAAATGCAAGAAAAAAAAGTGGTTCAGTGGATGATAGGAAAGAAAAAAGAAAGAAAATGCTAGACATCCGCTAACATCTCCAGCTCATAAATTCCATCAAGGACCAAGGTTTTAAAAAAGTCAATAGTGTGCACAATGACTGGCACACACACACTAAAACGGCACATCAGCAAAATACGCAGATGCGTGCTGTCAAAATATAAATCACCAATCACGGCACAACATAAACACAAGTGCCAGACCAGCAGAAAGAGAGAGCTGGAATATATGAACGTCATTTCACAAGTGGCAGCACAGCAGGACTAGACAGAGGGAGCGGGACTGACTCAAAAACACTTAGGCACAAGCCACATAATTAAATGCAATGTTATTTATGATTTCAAGCATTAATTGCTGGCCAGTGAATTCAAGGTTCAGGTTTTGCCCAGAGCCGCAGTATTGTTTGTTAAAGAGGAATGCCCTGTTTCCGTTCGGCCTTTTGGTGGACAATTTTAATGAGAATGTGGACTGAAAGCATTTCGAGTGATGCAAATGTAATAGTTCATGCTACTAAGGTTTGTTCAAGCTTTTTCAAATGGTTTTCAAGCATCTCTCATCAGTTTAATCAAGATGGTGAAATCTGACAACACATTCCTCCAAAGAAAATAAAAATCATGAGATTATTCACATCTATTTTATCCTATAGTCATAGTTATTTGACTATAGTTTCATATATATATTTGTTTCTTGTCAAGTTTGGCAAAAGTCACCTTTTGTTCTACGTTTTAATTATTTGCTATGTGGAAAAGGGTTTTCATATCTATCTATTAAATGTAAAACAAAAGGTGACTTTTTTTTCCCTTGAGTCAAAAAAGATGTAAAAACATGCCTTCTGGAAAGTTTCAGAAGATATCCAATTTCTCAAACTGTTCTCATATTTTCCATGTTTTCTTTTCAATACAAACTTGAATTATCTTATTTCTCCTAAGACATATTTAGCTAAGTGTGGCAAAGCTGTTCCTTAAACAAACTAATATCTCCATTAAGACTCATGATCTATAAATGAGCAACCTCTGAGACTTCAGCTCTCCATGACATCCTTGCAAAACTCTTTGCAACACACATCAAGCGAATCTTTTATCATGGCATCCAACACGACAACATGTTTTGTTATGGGAGGAAAAAAGAAAGGGAAAGAATAGAAGAAAATAATCAGAATAGAAAGCAGCCATGCATCCCAGTTTAGTGTGAGGTTTGTTATTTTTAGCCAAAGCAGCAATAATTACCCTAGCAATGTCTAACAAAATTGTTCAGGCTCGGCTAAGCAATTAGGCCAGGCAGAGTGGCTAATGGAGAGAGAATTACACAGACCTTTCCCCCATTAGCTTCCATTTACACCAGGAAATTCACTGTGAGTACAGACCAGACATGACTTCCAAAGTAGATTAGGGTCTCTTTTTCTCCTCCTCTCCCTCTTTTAAGCTCACATGTTTTTTTTTTTTTTTCTCCCCTCAGTAGGTGTATTGATATAATTGGTGTAGACTCAACTAGTGCCTGGTTTACTTTGCGTGTGGTGTCAAACAGGAAAGAAAAAAACTACCAAACAAACAACGTATGACCCACACATAATCAATGAATATTCATAGAGATTCGATGCTCATGAAATGCACAAAGTGTAGGTGCAAAATTAACACATATTCAAATTCACATTTATGCGTTTGCACCATCTATCAAAATTATTTACAGCGATCAACAACCTGGCATATAAGATCTCTAATTTCAAAATAAATCTATTTAGAAGTTAATATAGAAGTTAAATTTCAGAGAGGCATACATCAGAAACAATTTCCATTTTAACCTTCATTCAAACCTTGCACGAATTCTCACTGTCTTCAGCCATTAGGGAGTGTCAAATCAGATGTGACATCTCTGGGAGAAGGCAAATCCACAAGAATATTTAAATCATCCTTCAGTCTTTCAAGACTCGACTTGCCAGGGCCTGCCTCGCTAGCTGACGACTTTGACAATTAATTTGTGTCTTACAGATTACGCCATCAACCGTTCCAACCCCAATACGTACATAGGCATGCATCACTCCACACTCTGCCCATGTGTGGAGGAATCTAAGATTAAACCGAGGATATTCTGAATTAATTCAAAAACAATGTGGGTGTATCCGAGAGATACGGATAAGAAGTCCGAGGGAGGGGTTGCGGCAGCTTCGTCCCATCTGGTTTGTTTCAGAGGACAAGGACTCTCATCGTTCTCTGGAAGTTAATGATTTCTCTCATCTCTCCGAGCTTAATTTGCTAAATGAATTCAGATATCTCTTCTCTGGGATGGCTGTATGAAGAGGGAAGTAGATTACCCCTTGACCTGCTGAGGTACAAGCAATTAAAGAAGCGTCACGTCAGTCTGTCAAGATGAAACAAAGGCTCAAGACACCTAACCCAGTTAGAGGGCTCAACTCTTTAATAAAGAAAGTTTGGTATACTTGTCAAGATTCTAATGGCTCCTGTTACAGTGGGTAATTGGGAATTAGGCTACGTACATTGGGAATGAACATCCAGTCATCCGGTTCTCCCCACCAGAGAAATAAATGACAACTCATACAATACGATATTAATAAATAGTTTCCTCTTCCTAACGTTATCAGTTTATCAACTAATCCTTAATGTGATTATATTATTAACCAATAAACACGTTTTGAGTATTTGTGAGCTATTAGCAATAATGCAGTCATTACTCTCCTGCTAATCAGACACGCAGACCCACAAGATTGAAACGTATGTAATCAACAGCCCAATTACACAATTCAATCTCAACTCAACATTTTCTAGCGAGTAAATCTGGGGCATTTTGGATTGACGAGATAAGAAATGTATGGGATTGAGCGGCCTTGCTTTTTTGGGGGAGGGGGAGGAGATGATTAAGCATTGAGATAATTAGGGAAAGAACGTGGAAGAGAAATCAATCCAGTGTCTTCGTTTGATGTGTTATCAGAGTCGGGCTGTCTGCAGTGATGCAATCTGACTTATGATCAATACTGATTGTGCACCGGGGGTTTTCCTCACATGCTGTAACCGCTGCGCTCTCCTCTGCTACAGTGGCTATACTGTTCTGGCACATCAAGTTTGTCATGATGCTCTAAGGGACCTCAGGATGTGGAGACATGCTTGGGCACACGTCTTGCAAACACACATTCGGATGCTGATATCATTGGTACAATAATACAAAGACTCTTATATGGTTCCGTTTTTGCTGTAAGCTGCAAACAAAATTGTCCATTGTAACTGTGATAAATGCATGTTTGATTCTCTTAATAACAAGCTGTAATACATGCCTGAGCACAAAGTTCTGTGCGAAGTGAAGAGTGTTAAATTGACAAATAGGATAAGCTGAAGGTCAAATCAATGGGCATAATAGACCTCGGGTATAGTGTACAACAATGCGGAACTGAGCAATTTGTTGTTCAGCTGAACTGGATCTGTTGGCTCAACAGCAAACTTTTTAATTTCGCCCTGTCTGCCAGATGCCTAAACGGTGTAAAATTTGAATCCTGTCTGTAAAGAAATGGAATTAGCTATGTCTGAGTGGACTGCATCCTTCCTCGTAGCAACAATAAATATTTGGCCATTCCCTTGGGCTCCATGGACTGAAATATTATATTTTTAGACAGGAATTCTAGTGCTTACCTTATTTTCTCATGCATTCTAAAAGTTGTATTTAATTAATTTCAGAATCTTTGACCAAAAAAAACAAGAAAAAACAAGAACGCATTAAGGAGATCAAAATGACCCATATTGGAATCAGTGTAATAAAATAATTTTTACTATACACAAATGTTAAATGATTATACTCGTTTAAATGTTTCAATAGTTTTTAAATTGTTTCACTTTCCATGTACATAAACAATAAAAAAATAAATTGTATATAACTTGTTTTAAAAACACAGGTCAAAATTCCATGGCATGCATATGGATCATTTTGACCCCCTTTAGACATGAGGTATAATACAAAGGAATTTATTATATGTTGAACCTTTGACCAAAAAAAAAAAAGGTAACACTTTAGTTTAAGATCCAGTTCTCACTATTAACTAGTTGCTATTAGCATGCATATTACTAGGATATTGGCTGTTTATTAGTACTTATAAAGCACATATTAATGCCATATTCTGCATGACCATATTCTACATCCCTTAATCCTACCCAATAACCTTAACTACTACCTTACTAACTATTAATAAGCACTAATTAGGAGTTTATTGAGGAAAAAAGGCATAGTTAATAGTTAGTTAATAGTGAGAATTGGACCTTAAACTAAAGTGTGTCCAAAACAATTGTAAATGGCAAATTGTAAATGCAACTGAACCCTACCAGGACAATTTGAACCCTTTTCTGCATAGGGTTGATTATTACAATGTGCAATTGGTTTCAGAATTCAATTCTAAAACCAAGAAATTCCCAGAGTGTTTTAACACATCTCAGGCCTGCAAGATGACTGGATATAGAAGAGATATTTGGGTAAACTGAGTGTTTATGCTGTTCGGGCAATAGAACAACATACTTTTTATATCCAGTTTACTCTGAGAGTGACAATATGATAATAAATTAAGAATGAATTTTATGTACGTGACTGTCTGGTCCTCCTTCAGGGGCAGAAATTTAAAGGATCAGTGGATCAGATCATTAAAATAAAATCCCCTCATCCCTGCTTGAGCTCCCCTTCATTCCTATTCACCCCATGCATGAAGGAAAGAGTTAATTACCAGGGTTTTAGTCATTGCAGGAGTGGAGCTCCTTGCTAATGTCTTCCCCTGATCCTGCCATCTGTATCCCGTCAGTGCAGCAAATTACAACCATGAAAAGATAAAACGCATATAATATCGAAATGTTTACTAAAATTAATAAATATTTGCTCACTGTTTGCTAGCAAATCTGGTCTCATTCCAGTAGGTTGTGAGTTTTGTGATTGCTTTTTAAATGGGCAAACATCTAAAATGCCTGACACATTTAATTCTTCCACCGAGTTTATGTTTGCATGAGCAAAATGTCTACTAAAACAAGCTTGAAGGGCATTTTGGTGGCTCTTTTGTGGGCTTAAATGTAAATTTCAAGCAAAGTCTTGCTACATCTGAAACAGATTCAACCTCTAAGTAAAGTACTGGAGATGTACACATCCAGTCGCTCCTGGTTAGCTGTACTGAACAAACCTGGCTCTCCAATTACCCTCTCTAACGCCACCGACGTCTCCATAGTCAGCCCATTTGTTCACTTCACACAGCCGGTCCTGATGGGAGATTAGGCTTGAATAATAACCCAGAGTTGAGGCCATCTCTATTCCATTCCAAAAGGTCCACATCCATTTTCCCTGTCGCTGGGCTAGGGTGAGCCCTGGGGGCTGTGTGTTGTGTTTATACTGATGTAGCTGTCCCTCGCTTCATTATTAGAGTCCTTTCTCAGATGGCATTTCCAGTAAGAGGAGCTGGCTGTGGACATTCAGAGGATAGGAGAAGAATGTGATTTGTTTAAGGTTTCGGTTAGGAAAAAAGGAGGATAGTAAAACAGAGGCAGCTGTAATGAGTCCATATATCTGTAATGATAGATATACAGAGAAAGATTCTGCTAGGCACTTTGTTTCGGTGCTTGAGTGAGCTTTTATATTTGTGGGCATCTGCACTCCCGCACGGACGTGCTGGGAACGTATAATGCGCTAGACGGCGGCTTTTATGCAAACTCCTTTCAGAAATGAAACGGCAATTATCCCAGCATAAAACAAAGGAAGTTCCCATCTCTTCTGAAATGATGCAACGTCTGTTTTCGGGACCATCTGGATTAGCGTAGGGCGATTGGAGATGCTTCTACTTCGTCACTACCTGTTGAGGTGCATGTTAATGTGGCAGGCAAGCACAAGCCCTCTCAATCTCTCACTGTGTTTCAAAATCCACTGCAAGCAAACTTGCGTCTGTCTTGCTTTATATTTCGCCTAAGGTATTTAGCATCTTGCCTTATACTTGCATCATCAGTCCCTTGTACTCTCTCTCCCTCTAATGCTCTCTCTCTCATCTTTCACACCAGCATTCAGATCGTATTCATCAACCTCTGTAAGTGGCTCTCCACGCAGATAACAATGGGTACGTTGGGAGTTGCGACATAAGACTATTGTTCAGTTTTTCTTGCAAGGTGACCTCCATACGATCAAAAACACAGTTAGATAGAAAATATGCACAATAGAGCTGTCTGCAGTTAAATAAACAATTGTATTTTTAAGTTGTTTCCCTTACACAACCAATGGGCATGTGAGACGCATTATTTTCAAAAGGCAGCGGCTTTTTGCAATGCTATTTACACTAAGTGAAAATAGCATGTTAGATTCTATTTATACTTATAAATAGTGGCAGAAACTATTTGCAACTCAGTATTGCTGTACATTAACATGATGCAATAATAACATAGAGTCTACAGTAAATGATTAAATTTATTAAAATTATTAAATGGATGCCGCCTTATCGGGACAATTAAGCCCTCAATACACCTATTCCTAACCTTACCCGATAAATACTTTATTATTAAACACTCGTTAGGCAATTTATTTCCACTTTTCTTATATTTTCCTCATTATTATTGAAAATAAATGCCTTTACGATCTGATATGTGATGGGAAAGGGGAGAAGAGCAAGTTTGGCAAAAGGCAGATTCGAACACGGGTCGATCTAAAGCTACTGCCACACATATACTCCCTACGACCTACGCCGATTGAGTGGTACGAGTCTTTTTTAATCTTGTGTGGTTCAACCAGACATTGGTGGGCGGAGTTAGTGTAAATAGCCTTTGCAGACAAGACAGGCAATTTACACTTAAAGGTGCAGTGTGCAAATTTCAGGAGGATCAATTGACAGAAATGCACTATAATATACATAACTATGTTTTCAGTGGTGTATAAAGACCTTACATAATGAACCATTATGAATGAGCCATTTCTATCTACATACATCACGGGTCCCCTTACATGTTAAGTCGCCATTTTGCACCGGCAGGTTTCTACAGTAGCCCTAAATGGACAAACTGCTCTACAGGGTGTGTTTCGTCATTATGTTGTTCTTCTTCTTCTTCGTTGGTGTTTTTAGAGGCAGACTGCATTGTCAATATGTTGAGTGGGCACAAAGAAGTAGTAGTAGAAGTAAAAGTAGTAGTAGTCATCTGGTTTATTAGAAGCAGAGACCGTTCTTTGATAAAAGTAAGAAGAAACCTCATTGACTGGCTACTCTCCGCTGTCTCAGACAACGACACCTTTGTCCTGTGTCAGCCACCGTAGCTTTTGAGGAGGGATGAGCGGTGGACTGAGCAATTCGCAACCTCACCGCTAGATGCCTCTAAAATTTACACACTGCACCTTTAAGGCCCCGATATTCTTCAAACTGAATCAAAGAACGAACTGATGTGACGTCATTTCGAACAAAATCAGGCTAAAACAAAGTTCGTTTTGTGTTCATTTTGAGAGTTCGAAATGGCTTGCCAAAGCAAACTCTCAGGAAAAGTTTGCTCCAGCTGCAAAACACCTTCGTACTACCATTGGTCTGTGACGATAACGGAATAGGAGGTGTACGCTGAGGCTCCGCCTTCAAAACTCTGACTCTGACATTTCATCCATTGAGTTCGTCGAGGTAAAATGAACACACTGTGAAAACATGAACACACTGGATAGCTGCGTAGTAGAAAATGAAGCTATTTTGAGAGGAAAGCTATTCATCTAAACGCCGCTCTCAGCAGTATGGGCGGCATCAGATAACAGTGTATCGCTGCTCACGTGTTTCGAACTTAATTTTACCCCTAAACGAAGAACGAAAAAAGAACTTTGCCGTGAGTATATTGAGGCCTTCAGTGTAAATAGACACTCCGTTTTCGGCGAGACCTTTCAGAGGGCCGATTTCGGTTCTAATTATGATATTAGGCATACGAATACATTTGATTAACTGCCGTTCAATACTCTTGACATCCAGCGAGATGTAATATTGAGCAGTCTCACCTTCTTCACTCCCTCCTGAACTCGCTCGATGTATCAGCAACGAGCCTGTAAACAAAACAACTTTAATCTCGAATTCAAAGGTAAGCTAGTTCATTGGATTCACAACCTCAAATGATTTCCATTTAGAACGTGATGGAGCTACACACGGTCCTGTAACAGCTCGCATGGCATTCAAAATGTGCGAGATTACACTGTCCCCCAGTCTAATGAAGATGCAGTGTTTTGGGCTGTTTCCCTCTCCCATGAGCCCTTGTGGCAAATAGCTAAATGGCATCTGATTAAAGACCCTGCATCAAAGGCAACCTGCCAATAAAAATTCACTTTGACCCTAAATGATCCAAATGAGCAGAGTCATCTTAGGTTTATTGCACACACGGCACAATCATCTTAGGTTTACTGCAATGCAATGGGCATAATTTAAATCTATTCGTGTTGACGGAGACCTGGCAGGTCAAGACAATCTACATTTACTGTTATTCTTTTTGAATTTGTGTTATAAGTAATATTTGCAGTGCAGGGCCACTGTAGAAAATGCAGGTGGAATTTTGATACTGGAAGCAAGTACCTGCACAATAAGGGTAAAACTTCAAGTGAAGGAGGAAGAAGAAGAGGAATATAAAACTGCCTTCTTCAAAAGGACAGATATTGTTCTCTATTCTTTTCTGAATTTAGATCGTCCAGCAAAGTTTTGTCAGAAACAACCTTAAGCTACACAGAAAGAGCGACTTGTTGTGGTTATACAGTGCTGAGAAAGCAAGTGTTTTTTGTCTGAGCGCGAGTGAGACGAACTCATCTCTTTGATATGAAAGGATCAAAGCCCCTCACAGACTGTTCTCCTGAAATAATTGATGTGAAGAAAATCGATTAATTTGTTTACCCTCAGCCTTCGCAAACACGCCTTTTATACAGTAGCCTGAGCTTAGGATCCTTCGTTAATAGATGTGATGAGAGGTTGTGGTCTGTCATGGCTAAAAGCTGCTTATGGAGCAAACAAGACTGCATCTCTATCATTTCTGGTGATATCCATCTGTAATAGATACCATATTCCACATCTCTGCAGAGACATTGCAAGTAAGTTCCAATCTCTATGTGGCAGGCTACTCTTGTTCCCAATGGACAACTCACTCTGCCCCTATGAATCAATCATTGTGTATATTTCTATTGATTGTCCGCTGGGCCTTCACCAAGGGGTCAAAGTTTGGCTGGTTAACATGGTCCAGTTAGCCACTCTATAGACATAAACTACTATTCAAAAGTTCTGGGTCGGTAAAATTTTTAAAATGTTTCTAAAAGAACTCTCGAATGCGCACTGATGCTGCATTAAATGGTGCGCATTCGAGACTTCTTTTAGAAACATTTTAAAAATCTTACCGATCACTTTTAGTCTGCTATGACGAAACTTCCCTCAGCTAGCGCGTCTTTTTGAAGTGACTAGAAGCCTTGTCACCTGACCTATATACTGCGCGCTGATTAGCTAAAACAGACTTATAGGTTTCTGTACACAAACAACAAGGGCGCTTGTCAGTTTCTGCTGTAAAACGTGAACTCGCGATGCCTTGACAGTGGACAACACTGGCTTTTTTGACAAAACGGATTTATGGTTCAGAACATGCTATATGTGGAGAATAACACACAGCAGTAAAAAAAGTGGCATTTATCGGTTTTTGCAAATTAACTCTTCAAAGATTAACAGTAAAAACAGTAAAATTGTGAAATAGCCTATTATTACAATTCACAATGACTGTTTTC
>RJVU01018281.1:7629748-7659855 GCA_003731715.1 Anabarilius grahami | reverse complement strand
GAGTTTGAAATATGCAAAAAATAATATATTATTATTATTATTAATATAGGTACAGTCTATTTTTTGAAAGGCTCTTAAAAGCATGCATTTCATTTACAGGTAACTGAATAATAATAATAATAATAAAAATACTGAGCCGAACTAGCATCCATGCACAAAGATTTCAAATAGCATATTTCCTACTCCAGCTGAGCAACTGCCAATTAGATGAATGAGGATGCTAATGGACAATTTTTTTTTACAATAGACATCCTTGGTGTCACTCATGGAAATAAGAAGGTCTGGTTTACCTCATACATCTTCCGGTGTGATTTGATGCCAGAATGAAGCTAAAGACAAATGAGAGTTGGAGGCAGAAACTGTCTCTGGAAGGTTAATACTGTAGGAAGAGTGTGCATCAGCATAGCGTTTCCAACACATTCAGGCACAAACACACATATGCACTTAAAACCCCTTGAAATGTAAAAAAATATAAAGGGAGAGAGATAGAGAGAAAAAAGAAGAAGAAAAAAGAAAGAACCCAAGGTCATAGAACAGGATGTTATAAACATGCATGAAATGCATAAACATGTATTTATTCTCTCACACTTCCGTCATCTCACCTGAACTTCTTGTGGAAGTGGTATTGTGTGCAGTGTAGCCTGAAGGCTGTATTATTGAGCAGGAATAATGCTTAACCTGTGCTCATAATGATCCAAATAAATGTCAGCAGCTGCTAACCTTCGCTGGTAAATGACTGAGGCCTGTCTGATCAATTAGATCAATGTCTTCAGCTAACCTGAGAGGTATTTGTTGTGGTGTACAGATAAACAGTGACATTTTGCTTCTGCAACAGCTCCTCAGATAATTATCTCTCATTTGATGGCTCCTCTTGTGACTGGTGTCAGCAAGAAAATTTGGTGGGTTTGAAACTCTCTAATGAGTGACAAATTTAGAGGAGCATTTGTTTATTGTCTTCCTGGTGGTGTTTTCTCTGTAGTCAAACGGGGATGATTTTGGTTTATTTTAGTATACCTCCTCCAAACCATATGGATTTCCCAGAATGGCAGATCTGTTCTAGACAGTCATGCATAAATTTTTCCCTAGCTCTTGATGGACGCTGGCTGTACTGTGTGTTTAGGTGTATATGTATGAATTCATTTCTATCCATTGCTCTATTCCTTAACAAAGTGAGCTGCCTTGCTGTGTACTGCCTTCTAAGCCAGCATCCTAACCACCACAGAACCACAAAACACTCTACAATTTTTAACTCTCACAACTTAAATAATTTTATTATACTTAACTATTTTTTTACATAAGTTTATATGAGAAACTATATTTTTTTAACAATTTGAAAATGAAAAAAAGCATTTTAGTATTACTTTTATGACAATTAGCCACATTTTCCTCTCAAGTCCTCATCACTATAATGCAAAAAATTATAATACAAACATTTTTAAATTATCATTGCCATAATCTGAAAAAAGTGTGTGTGTGTGTATATATAAATCCACATATATAATATCCAGTGAGCTGCAGTTCTGTGGGCGAAAAAACCTTGATACCAGAGGTCAGAATACAATGGCCAGACTGGTTTAAGCTGACAGAAAAGAAAACATAACTCAAATAACCATTCGTTACAACTGAGGTCTGCAGAAGAGCATCTCTGCACACACAACACATTGAACCTTGAAGCAAATCTGATGGGCTACAGTTGCAGAAGACCACACCTGGTGCCTGTCAGCTAAGAACAGGAAACTGAGACTGCATTTCACGCAGTCTTACCAAAATTGGACTATAGAAATTGGACAAAATCTCGATTTCTTCTGCGACATTCAGATGGTATAAGGTAAGAATTTGGCATGAACAACATAAAAATCATGGATCCATCCTGCCTTGTATCAAAGGTTCAGGCTGTTGGTGGTGGTGTAATGGTGTGGGGGATATTTTCTTGGCACACTTTGGGCCCCTTTAAGGCCTCGGTATACTTCAAACTAAATCGAAGAACGAACTGATGTGACGTCATTTCGAACTTAGTTTTACCCCTAAACGAAGAACGAAAAAGAACTTCGTTTGAAGTATACCGGGGCCTGTAGTACCAATTGAGCAACATTTAAAGTATTGTTGCTGACCATGACCTTCCCTTTATGTCCACAGTGTACCCATCCTCTGATGGTTTCTTCCAGGAGGATAACATGCCATGTCAAAAAGCTCAGATCATCTCAAATTGGTTTCTGGAACATGACAATGAGTTAACTATACTCAAATAATCTCCACAATCACCAGATCTCAATCCAATAGAGCACCTTTGGGATGTGGTGGAACGGGAGATTCGCATCATGGATGTGCAGCCGAAAAATCTGCAGCAACTGTGTGATGCTATCATGTCAATATGGACCAAAATCTCTTAGGAATGTTTCCAGCACCTCATTGAATCTACTGTATGTCACAAAGAATTAAGGCAGTTCTGAAGGCAAAAGGTGACATGACATGATTCAGGCATTCAATTTCCTATATTCATTCATCCAATTAAATTTCATATATTTTAGTGTTACACAACTAAATTATAAGACTGTACTAGCTAGTTTAACTTTGAGATAGCAATAGCACACATTAGCATCTTAAATGTTAACTATGAAATGTTCCTTCAGCAAAACAGTGATTAAATAAACTGTATCAGCCCACAGCCTAGCCAAATGCTCCACTCTTCTCCACAGTGGTAACCCACTGTAATTTAATTAATTGTTCTAATAATTCCATGTAAATGTTCTAATAATTCCAACACAACTGAACATTAAACACTATTATACACTATCAAATCGCTCCCTTTTCTCATCTTGCTCAAAAATACATAAAATAACACTTAATTTCAACATTTACTCTCTCCTGATTGAGCCATATGCAAAGCAAGCTGGGAAATAACAAGCCCCGCCCAGTTTCAGTTAATGCAACACAAATCATCCATGTAATCCCAACAAAAAGTAAACTTCAATTTTATATGTATTTGAGTGGACTGAACACAATCAAATTAAGTTAGGACAAAATGTATAGGAATTGTGTTGCTTTAGCTCATTTTAATCGAGCAATTTGAACAAGCAGCAAAAATCTTTTTTTTTTTTTTCAGTGTAAAGTGGCCGGTGGGCATATATTCAATTATGATAATGATACTGATTCCCATATGATTTAAACATTTCTTTACAGGCTCCATCAGATTCAGCTCACTACATTTTGTAACAGACCCTACACATGTAGGATAGAATATCTGTTGCTAGCATTGTTTTTGTTTTCAATGTGAATTTGATGCTTTTCAATCATTTCCAATGCATGGACAGATTCTCAGAGATGTTTGCTTGACCTTTGGGGCCATATGCAGGCAAGTTTACTGCACTACTTTAACAAACACCTTAACCTGCTGAATTCAAGAGTTCTCTGAGAGCAACAAGCTCTGATCATCTTACAGACATAGTTGAGGTCTGGAGAAGGTGCATGCAGCAAACAATGTAAACTTTGGCTGTTTTTTAAGGTCAGAGAGAAAAGAGAGAAGACAGGCTGCATGCTTGTTTTGTTATACCAAGTGGACTGGCATTCTCTCTGCCTGAGTGAGAGGATGATGATGAATGTCAGTTGCTGCTACTGTGTGTGTGTTTGCTGACGTTGGCACTCTAGAGCTGTGCGTATGTGCTGCCAAACAGTCTGTCTGCATTTAGGGCCAGAAATTGTGAAAGGAAACTCTGCATGGCGCCTCCTGTTGGTGTCATCTGAGCATGATGTGCGTCATCCTCACTTCCCTTTGTCTCACAGCACGGTAATTTTTATTCACGTTGACTGCCATAAACATATCCTGATTAAACACATTAAACATATCCTGCTTCTCACACTTGTCTCCTGAGACAAAAATTCGCTCTCACAATGGCCTCCTTTAAAGTTTTAAAAGAGACAAACACTGTGCTCAGATTTTTCTCCGAACTCTGGATCGCTCACATTTGTATCCCCCAAAGATTCAGAAGAGATCTCAACATCACACACTGTTCTCAGGTTTTTCTCCTTAGCTAGAGAAACTGGATCGTTCACATTTGTCTCCTCTAAAGATTCAGACAAGATCTCAATGTCACACACTGTGCTCAGACTTTTCTTCTAAACTAAAGACTCTGGATCTCTCACATTTGTCCCCTTAAAAGTTTAGAAAAGATCTCAATAACATCCCACATTGTGCTAAGATTTTTCTCCTCAGAGTCTCTGGTGCTCTCACTTTTGTCTCCTCTAAAGTTTCATAAGAGATCTCAACTGTGCTCAGACTTTTCTCCTAAGCTAAAGACTTTACCGCTCTCACATTTGTCTAATTTAATGTGCCTTTCAGCAAAGAAAGCTCCAGGGTTACCTTTCCTGTAGCAATTTTCCTGATAACGGGGTCTGGTGCAGTACATAAACTGTACAGCTTTTTTTTTTATTGTATCAACGTTTAAGAGTAACGTTAACCTTGTATATGCACATTTTCCCTCTTAATATAGGCTTAGACGCTTTTAAAATTATGGACTTTTTTACTTTATTGGTGCACAGTGATTTAACAGAGGAAATCATGACCTATATTTACATGCATGCAAAACAGGTTGTACAAGAAAACCTTTGCAATGTTAAACAAAGAAAAAAAAAGGTTATGCAACAATCATGAAGCACTGGTACACTAGTATTACATTTGTTATAAAAAAAGTATTTATCTTAGATGAAACATCTTCCACTTGTCTAATCCCTTGTTTGGAATATGCACGGCATATACAATGCTGGGCATTGAAGATACATTTAAACGAATAACCATTTGTATTCTGAAATGTATAATGCTATTTAAATGATAGTTTCAGTATTTACAATATTAGTAAAAATTAAAAATTTAACATCTTTTTCCTAAAACAAAATTGAAGCAATCTGGGGCTGGTTACAAAAACTTGGTAATAACTTTTTAAAGTCAGCCACATAAAAAGGTATATCTGCTTAATTTTAATCAGAAAAGTAAGACTGATTGCCCTTTGGTTAACTGCTACTTAGTCAAAATAGTTCAAACATGTTTATATGCAACTATACAAAGTTTATGCAACTGGAATCAGAAGACAAAGCTGATACCTAAATGAGACATATAAGAGAATAATCGGCCCTCAGTATCCTGAGCTTAGAGAAAGCCCTGTCAGAAACCTCTGAAAATATTTTTATAATGGAGTTTTGAAAGAGATTAC
Source organism: Anabarilius grahami (assembly GCA_003731715.1). NCBI lineage: Eukaryota > Metazoa > Chordata > Actinopteri > Cypriniformes > Xenocyprididae > Anabarilius > Anabarilius grahami. Next base: position 7,654,651 of record RJVU01018281.1, on the reverse strand, counting down.
AGCAAGACAAAAAAGAGATCTCCCGTTTCACATTTTGGACTCCTTTCTCAGTTGTGTCTACTTTTATTTCTCCTAAGGAATCTTTGGGGAAACATCTGAGACACTGTTGATACTACAATGAGAGATATATGAGAATCATAAGCTTAGAAAGAGCAACTTCTGAGCAATAAAATATTCCTATAATGGAGTCTTGAAAGAGATCATAAAGAGATGTTTTATGTTTCTTCCACCACATTCTCAGTTTTAACTCCTTTTCATTCAAATATTTCTCATGTCTCATTTTTGTCTACTCTTATTTCTCCTAAGGTATTTTAGGAGAAACATCTGAAACTCTGTTGATACTAAAATGAGGGCTATTTGAGAATCACAACTAAGTCTCGTGAGCTTAGGAAAAGCAACTACTGAGCAATATTTTTTTTCCTCTGGGAAGAACATAGAAACAAAAGAAATAGGAAACAAAGAGAAACATACAAAAGACTTCGGAAATGAAACCAAAACAGAATAAATGTGACAAGCAGAGGTGTAAAGAGTACCTGAAAACCATACTTGAGTAAAAGTACTGATACCTTACATCGAAAATGACTCCACTACAAGTTACAAGTAACCAATTCCAATACGACTTGAGTAAAAGTCTTAAAGTATCTGATTTTAACAGTACTTAAGTATTTTACTCATGCTGAATGTAGGCTCAGAGATGCACTAGTCTTGAGAGACATACCAGTGAAAATATGAAACAACTGATTTGTAAGATGAGAAATCAAGTTTATTTTCTAACATCAAAATAAAACAACACCTCAATGTTGCAGTAAATCAAGGTCGACACAACAACCTTTTAAACGTCTACAAACTCTCAAGTCTCAGTTGAGCTCGAGTGCACAGAAAGGCCATAACCAATATCCTTCAAAACAGTCTTGTCAATATAGCATATAAATAAAACAATGTTAAGTAAAATTAAATAGTCAAAGTCTACTGTATGTGCTGGTTTGAGCCTCATCACTAGCTGCAGTCATTTCCTCATCTAATAAATAAAACATCTACGATCAGCAACTACCTGCTAATGCACTCACATTCACGTAAAGTATCCTTGTTGACAAGTTTTGGGTGAGTAAAGGCAAAATGCACAAGATATAGTACCTTAACTATCGCTTCTTTATAGGAGAAATAAACTGCTGCAGAAAAAGTTAGTTGCCATGAAAAATGTAATTTGTAATTGCATTACAAAATGTTGTGGAGTATTGCATTACACAAATGTAGTTGATTAAAAAGTACATTTACTTGCTCAAAAATGTAGTCAAGCAGAGAGTAAAAGTTGCCAATATCTTTTATACTCAGTACAACTACAAAGAGGCCAAAAAGATACTTAAGGACAGTAACTAATTACATTTACTCAAGTACTTTACACCTCTGTGTGACAGTATGACATTATTTCAGGAGAAATTTAAGTTGTTATTCACTGAAAATATCTGCCATGTCAGTGCCATCTCGGTCACAATTGGTCTCAAGACTTGCAAGAGTCAAATGGCATTTGATTCAATACATCACGAGTACAATGAGTATAAATAAGTATGACATTTGAACAAAAATCCCAAGATGACTAATCAATGACCGAATTTTAAGTTTAGAATTGAATATATTAATTGTAAAAGTTGATATTGAATATTCATAAACAACGCTTTGATAGTGCAGAATAGTATTCGCTAACATGACGTTTCCCAAAAAACACATTGATAGTGGATCATCAGAGACCGCGGCCTTTGCACACTGCTCTCAATTTCTTCCCCCCACACCCCGGTTTCAATTCATTTTGGCAGTGCACCACTGTGCCAGCCCTGTGATGTAATGTGGTTATTTCCAGAGTGCTCTGGGTCATGCGTGAAATGCAAGTAAGAAGCCACAGAAGCTTTATCCTCCCGAACCTTAACTGACTCCTCCACTCCCATCCACACAGAGGCTGTTAGGCTGCGAGCCCAGCATTAGGCATCTCCAGCGGGGCTCTACCATTTGCATCAGCATCACAGCGAGTTGGGAGAAAAGAGCTTTGCGAGGTGATCCGAAATGACAGTTGGGGAGCCAAATTGATTTTCTATCTCTTTGATTAATTTATCTTCCCCTTGTTGTGCATGAGGAAATTGCTGAATTGCATTCCATAAGATTAAAACCGCAAACCATACTTTTCATAATCTGACAGATAATTGGCATGGGGGTTGGCTTCTAGATGATTGCCCCATTACAGTATTTCTTTGGAGGCATGCAAACATGTGCATGAGAATAAGCATGTGCATGCACATACACAAACTCGTCATCAAAAGCCAAGCCGTCACATACACATCTGTCAATAAGAAAAATAAAATAACTCAAGCTTCACAGATATTTTTAAACTTACATTAAGATCGTCTGGCAACCAGATGTTTTAACTGAATTGGTCAGGATTTGGGAAGACTTAGAAAAAGTTTTGACATCCAAGACTGACTTACGACACTGCGTGTAATGGGATAAAAGAGAGAAGAAGCTGCAGCTTGGATGTGAGTGGCTGCTTTCAGTAATCCCTGATCAATAGCACAATAAAGACGGGTGCATTAATATGCGTATATGCCATCTTTTCATGCTGCTGTGCTAACAGAGATGAGAGAAGAGGTGGTATTTCACTAATGGATGAATTGCTCATCTATCTCCCTGAGGGTTGGTGACATTTGGGCAATGCCAGGAACAGACAAAGACAATACCATTCCATTAATTCTGGACTTCATTATTTGTCTGGGGGAAGACCATTTTATACAAAGGATGTCCATCTCAGGAAACAAATGAAACAGATGGGAGCAATTATCAAATAAATACAGTAATTAAGCTGGATTGGTGGGAAATAAATAAATAAACATAAGAAAGAAAGAAAGAAATACTTTTTTTTCGGTTGCAGCAATGCACCATGTGTGCTTCCACCCCATAAGGCACAATGCAATATTTAAAACTCTCTATTCAGAGCCAAGCCCGTTGTGAATTTAAAATGCACTACTACAATAATAACCTTCCATTTTGTAAACATCAACAAAGACGGCAGTTGGAATGCAATATGTAATATCACCTTAAATAAGAATGTGATAATCTCTTCCCTCTACAGTTTGTGTATGTATGCTTTCTTATGCTGTTCTTTTAATGTTTAGACATTCAGAATCGGAATATTGCTCCTTTATGCACAATAAATATTGATTCAGAGCTCATAAATAACAAAACGCAGTGCCCAGTCAAAGATCCAGAGAATAAATCCTCGATTGCTGTGTTTTACAGTAGGCCTATATATGCTAAAATCCCTCTTCTGTGCTTGCAAACTGATAAGCACGAGAATTGCCTGAGAATGATTTATATAGCTCTGCTATGTTTACGGCCCACAAACCCCCACAACATACACCACCAGGGATGGTGCGCCTTACCTTTGGTGTTCGATAAACTAAATATATTTTTCCCAAGGTTATGATGTCACAAATTACACTCATTACATGTGTTTACATTTTGTGACAGGCTATTTTGTCAGTAACCATCTGTAATTATTTGTTTCCAGCAAGAGTGTCATCAGAAATCCTCAGTTTGTCCATGTCCTCTTCTTGCTGTGGCACAGCCAAACACCCATAGCTCTTGCCTTCAAACAGCCTTAGGCTAGCAGTGGAGAAGAGCTTAGCTGTTCAAAGGCAAAACAAAGTGAGAGTCGGCCTGGCTGTCGTTAGTTATCCTCCACGGCTGCCTCGGGTGACTGCCGTACTTCTGAACCCCCCTGTAATTTTTACTTGGCCTTCTTTGTCTGGGAGTTTGTCCCGCACGAGGTGAGAGCCAATGAGGCATGTCCACGGTGATGGATTTCCAACCCTGGTTCTAACGGGGCCGATGTCACACATTATCTCCAGGCCCAGAGACATAGTTAGGAGTGAGGACAGTGAGATGCTACTCAGGCGGGAATGCTGACATGGGTGTCTAAACAGGAACTACAAGCGAGGGGGGATTCAAAACCATGGAAAGATGGTAGCACAATGGCAAAAGAGTGTAAAAATAAATGTTGAGCTGTCATAATGTGAGTCCACAGCAGTGTTATTTTAGTATCATTGATATACTATTAAGTTTTTGTTAACATTTAAATTTTATTTTTATATGTTATATTTTAATTTTAGTTAAAGTTTTAGTAATATTATTGTTTTTTATATTGCTGGTTTTAGTTAACAATAATAACCATGGTCCAGAGAGTTGATGGATGGATGGATGGAACAAAACAAAACACTGGGAAAAGTAATATGTAGAGATGCATTGCAATCGGTTTGCAGCTCAAATACACCCTAAAAAAATTATGATTTATTTTTGACTGGACCATTGGCAGATCTGTTTTTTTTTTTCCCCCAATAATTAAACAAATACAATAAATGACTATGTGCAGCCATCATGGAATGATTATGCTCACCCTTACACTTTCATACACTCATCATTAATTATGTCCAGGTGTAATTCATTCACATTGCGCATGGGAATTTGTGGTAATTAGACATGGGAATTAATAGAAAAAGGATAATAAAAAGCTGCTAGACTACTGCAAAATTATGTATTAAAATAAAATAAGCCAAATATGCATTGAGGATTACTAATGGAAATACCATATTAGTTATAATCGGAGCATTTATCATTGTGGACTATAACTTTTAGGGGTGACAGAATAGATTTGCACTCAAATAAATTTTTGCATATAAATTGCATTATTTGCTCTTGTCAAATGCATTGTCATGTGCTTATGTCAGGGCTATAAACATTTCCAGGGGTTTCCCCTGACAAACAAGTAGGATGATGCTGTAGAAAAAAGGTCAGAGTTTGTCCAGGCCAGGCTGCCCTCATATACAGTATAGTACACTCATCTCAATGAGATAAAAAGTAGAGAGAGAAAAAGACTGATAAACACACACACACAGACAGTAGCAGCCCCTGACATCTCAAAAAAGTTTCTAAACGTTCAAAAAGTTTGGAAAGGTCAAAGCGAATTACAAGGGCAATCGTGGGCTTCGTTGCACAGGATATGGTCTGGGAGAAATGCACACTTTTCACAATGTTAGGCTTAAAACGCATATTCTCACCAGTATTTTAGTGTTTTCCCTTTCAAATTCCCTACTAAGGCATTATTTATTGTTTGCAGTTTGGAATGCAGTATATAATCGATACATCAAACTCACTTACTGACAGACAACTCAGTCTTATGGTATTAACCAGACAAAACAAAACATCTAATGTCACAATAGAGTTGTGCATTAATAGTGTGAATGCAGCCTTTATATCTGCTGCTGTCTATGAGGTCATCAATAACTATTAAAAATAAATAAATAATAATAAAAAAAGATAACATGAGAAGAAGAGAAATATCTCTGACTGCTATTGTCTGGAAAGTGTCCATCATTACTACTGCTTAAAATGTTTTTTCTTTTTTTTTTTTTTCTTCTTTATTACTGACCCTTTACTTGTATGTTTTAAAGCTATATTCAGTGAATTTTTGTGAAAATTACTTTACATGTAATTGTTTTAATTTATTATTTTGAATTACTTAATGAAGTACTTAAAGTTATATAATTATATTAAAAAAATATACAAATAAACAAAAGGAATAAAAAAAATAAAAAATAAAAGGATCAAGAATCGTTTTATAATTAGATTTTGACCCCCAGAATCTTAATCAGATCAAACTGTGAAGTGCCTCAAAATTCCTATATGGACCCCTCTATGGATAATTGTTGGATGATCTCGATGCTCTTGACTGCCATCACAAATTATTGACCCTCTACTTCTTTGCGTTTGTCTAGAGTGAGAGAGCATAAACTACAGACTTACAAACAAAATGGAAAGGGAACTCTAGATGGAAAATATAAAAGATAACACTATTTTAAATGAAAACAAACTCACTCAAACACATTATTAGATATACCTTGCTAGTACCAGGTTAGACCCCCTTTTGCCTTCAGAACTGCCTTAATTCTTCATGGCATAGATTCATCGAGGTGCTGGAAACATTCCTCAGACATTTTGGTCCATATTGACATGATAGCATCACACAGTTGCTGCAGATTTGTCGGCTGCTCATCCATGATGGGAATCTTCCATTGCACTATATCCCAGAGGTGCTCTATTGGATTGAATTTTGGTAACTGTGGTGGCCATTTGAGTATAGTGAACTCATTGTCATGTTCCAGAAACCAATTTGAGATGATTTAAGCTTTGTGATATGGCATGTTATCCTGCTAGAAGAAACCATCAGAGGATGGGTACACTGTGGTCATAAAGGGGAAGTCATGGTCAGCAACGATACTCAGCTGTGGCATTTTAACGATGCTCAAGTGGTACTAAGGGGCCCAAAGTGTGCCAAGAAAATCTCCCCCACACCATTACACCACCAACAACAGCCTGCACCTTTGATACAAGGCAGGATGGATCCATGCTTTAATGTTGTTTACTCCAAATTCTTACCCTACCATCTGAATTTCACAGCAGAAATCGAGACTCATCAGAGCAGGCACCATTTTTCCAATATTTTATTATCCGTGTAAATTATAGCCTCAGTTTCCTGTTCTTAGTTGACAGGAGTGGCTGTGGCACCCAGTATGGTCTTGTGCTGCTGTAGCCCATCTGTTTCAAGATTCTACGTGTTGTGCGTTGATGCTCTTCTGCAGACCTTGGTTGTGACAAGTGATTATTTGAGTTTCTGTTGCATCTCTATCAGCTCAAATCAGTCTGTCCATTGTCCTCTCTGGCATCAACAAGGTATTTTCAACCACAGAACCGCTCACTGAATAATTTCCCTTTTTCTGACCATTGTCTGTAAACCGTAGAGATGGTTGTTTGTGAAAATCCCAGTAGATCAGAAATACTCAGACCAGCCCATCTGGCACCAACAATCATGGCACGTTCACCAACATGGCACATTTGTTGGTGTTCATGTCTTTTATTTTGTAAATACATAGTCATGTTTCATGTTTCCTGGTTTCTTGTCATGTGACTTCCTTGCCCTCATGTGATCATAGGTTTGTTCGACTTGAAGCGGCGTTGCTCAGATCGATCGGTTTATGATATCAAAGTACCGCGAGAGCGGTTAGAGACAGATCCATATGCTTTTAAATCACTCTTGCGGTACTTTGATGTCATAACCAATTGGTCTGTGCAGCGTGCATGTTTTATTCATGTAAAGTCATTGTTTTGTTCACTTTGGATCATATTCAATAAAACCTTCAGTGGACTGCCTTGTTACAACTACATTCAGACTGTCAGTCCAAATTTGATTTTTGTGCATGTCCGAATGAAATCCGATCAGATTTAGCAAGTGTGAAAGGCAAAAAATCACATGAAATATGATATTTACAAATCCGTTTCAAGCTACATTCATATGTGGTTTGAAATCCTATTCAAATCGCAATTCTAGAAATCCATTTCTGCCTATACTGCTCTTATTTCGGGTTTCTCGTGGTTTATGTGACTTATGTGATGCCACACTGGATTGACAGTGTGAACACTTTGCTGCTATGTTATTGGCTGATTAGATATTTGACAAACAGTTGCACAGGTATAGCCTACCTAACAAAATGGCCATTGTATTTCGACACCGTGTGAATGTGAAGCTATGCGCTAATCAGAATGTGTAACTTTTGCTGTGAACATGCCACTGCCATAATAAAATGCTACACATAAACCAACTAAGTCTCTAAAACACGGAATATCGATTAGTCTCGAAAATATGAACATACAGTTTGCAACAAAATAACACATTCCCAACAATGGAACATTCATAGAATTACTGAAAATGGCATGACAAAATATCAACATTTATACTCAAAACACAAATTATTACTATAAAAACATGATTGTGTGAAATCATCACTGAAAAGAAAGAGGCCCAGCTGCTCAGATCTAAATAAGTGCTCCTCATTCTCACAGAACACAGGAAGATATCTGCTGTGAAGGTCATGTCTTGCCTGAATACTAGTCTAGACGAGTGACTCTTAGGATAGAAAGGATCTACTCTTCCTTTGATGTGAGAGCACAGACTACCCTGCACATCTTATCTTCTTTTTTTTTTTTTCTTCTTCTTCACTAAACTGGAACAGTCCTGATACTTTCCTTGCCTATTTCTCAATCTTGGAAAGACCGCAGCTGGATGCTGCCAGCACCTAACCTAAACTACCTTCTAAAGCTTATTTTTTTCTTTATCTTTGCATTTTGTAGAAGGGGTCTCTGCTATAACCAGCTCATCCCTTCTTCTGCCATGTTTTTATCCACATTCTAACAAGAATTTAAAATAAAATTTTCCATCAATGTATGTGTCAATAGATTGAGAGAAAAATCTGACAAAAATCTGCCCACACTCTATATCCTCCAATAGAACCTGGTGTTAGATCCACCAATCAGAGAGGTTTCTGAATCTCAATCGATTTTTAATTGGTTAAAATTAATGGAGTATATCTCATCATTTTCTGTGGGTCCTCGACCATTTTTCATGGGTGCCCAAACACCCACGGGATATAGACATGACGACACTGTCAGTGCAGTTTTGTCTAAATAAGAATGGGCTTTTGTGTAAATAAGAATGCATTCTCACTACTTCCTATTGGGTAAAGAATGATAATCTAGCTAGACTGTGAAATGTTTAATGTAGCATGTAATTTTTGCTTCATAAAGAAGATTACAACGATGTTAAAGCCTTGGGTATTCTTTGTTTTTTATACGTAAGCTAGTGTATGTGCACAGCCCTGGAAAGTATACTTAATTTGCCTTGTACCCATACACAGGCGTTCGACATATGCACAGTTTTGAACAATCTCTCGCCATGAGTTACAACCCATGTAAACATTTTTGTATTCTTTCATGCTAGAGTTGTACAAATGAGAGTACTTTCCAACCTCTTCGCACAGTCTCTCATCTATGTAAGCCTCCGTTGTCACTGTAGCTTGCATGCGTTCCGGTCTGTTCTGTTTATACAGTTTTTCTTCAACTACCTTGTGATTCGACACCCCCAGGCTATGGTTGCCACCTTGTGGATAAACTGATTACTGCAAAAAAAAAAATATGTACAAAGTATGCAGGCTTAGAAAAATCCAGCGGTGCGCGTACAGTACATGCATACTCTTCTGATGACGAAATTCGCGTCACGCACACTGAACGCTGACCCTCTTGTACGTGTAAAAAGAGAAGTATTTTTTGGGTTTAAGATTCACAACAGTTTCAGGAAACAAGGTCATTTTTGTTGCACTTTCCTCATATTTCATAAATATTAAAACCAAAAGAAGAATGAAGTATTTAAATGTAACTGACATTAACAGTATCGAATGGAATGAAGCTTGAAAGTTGAAGGAAATCTACAAAAACAAATAAACACTAAAATTAAACAAGTGACTGACAAAATCTAACTTTTTTTTTTTGCATGGCTTGGTCGATTTCCACAGAGTGTGTCTAACAATCTTCCTCAACCTTTCCTCCAAGCGATTCCCAAGGGTCTCAGTTCTTCCAACCAGGCAGACAGGCCATCTGATTGGTCAACCAGAACCATTTGACAGCAATCACCTGTTTTCCAGCTGCCCAATTACCTAGAAGTCCATTGGGTCCTTCATTACCCACAAGCCTTAGGGCCTCCTGAGGCAACAGTTCTCCTTTCTTATGATGCAAATCCTGCATATGACCAAAAAAGAAAAGGGAAAAAAAAGGAGAAAAAGAGACCAAATGGAAATTAATCTTTAAATTCTATAAATGAAAAAGGCTAAATATTTGCTATATGACCCTTCCAGATTCAAGATGTTGTGATTTTAGGCTCAGGAAAGGTACACAGCTGAGAAGAGAGACAGCAACAGGGAGAGGAAGACAAAGAAACAGAGACATCATCATGCCATCATTATCCTGAGTTAAAAGGCCAAAAACATTTGGTGCTTTCTGGTGGCAGAGAGCTGATTAGTGGCAGGTAGCCCATTGTGAGGGAAATCACTTCACAGCTGTAAAGCAAGTGATTTCATAGACTTTCTTCAAGATTACACAGCCAGGGCCTAATCAGCTGATCCTTAATCACAGGCATTGTGCACTCCCAGTCTCCAGCACCCCGCCAGCCGGATACCAATGTTTCGCTGCTATTGTGAGAGCTTCACACAAGTAATCGCCTTAAAACAACTCTTACTGATCTTCCATATAGCACTCAGTTGCTCATGGTGTGTATGAGTGTGGGAGCAAGAACAAACAGCAAAATATAGGGATCTATCATTAAACTTGATAGTGATAGTAAAACTTGTAAGAGCACATGTTTGATGCAATTTGACTGTAAACAATATATAAAAATGGAAGAGATGAAAGTAGTACATCTCAATGCAATACATATCAACAGTCTTGCACCATTTACTTAAAATTTTGTCATCATTTACTTACCATCATGCCATTTGTAACCTGTACAAATACAAAGTTCTGTTATGAAACTCTAGATGGCACAGGCTAATAGGTCCTTTAACTCAACCTGCTCGTAATCACATTGTTATCTATAGGGCACAGCTGATTGGTTCCTGCTGTACCAGTAGCCAATGAGCTTGTGTGCTCAACCTTCAAAATACTTTGTTAGCATTGCCTTAGCAGTGCAGCACGCTTCAGAAACCCTCCATCTTCCCCAGCTCCACCTGTATAGATCTGCTACAGGTAATTCATGTACTTTATATTGTACAACAGCAGCATGTCTTACTTGCTCACAGCAACGTATCGTATGTGTATTGGCAATAGCAAGTCCCGTACTTGCTCTGCAGCAGCAGCAATAAAATCAGCTGCAGCAGCGTCAAACCCATTACCATGCGAAACACTCCGAGAGTTGTCATGACGTAATTTTTTTCCCCCCTAAATGGATCATAAAAATTACTTCAGCAGGACATTTGTGTTTCTCTTTTTCTTATAAATAATACGAATGATGACAATGGCTGTCCCGACAAAAAGCATGTATAGTATGAACATGGTGTTAACTATCTCCTTTTGGGTTCCACAGAAGAAATAACGTCAAACGCATTCAAATGATGACAGGATATTCATCATTTTTAGGTGAACTCTCCCTTTAAGATGAGATTTATTCTTTGTGTACTTCATGACTGCAGCACAGTGCTAGTGTAGTCAACAAGATCAAAGCATTCAAGCAAAGAAAAAGAAAAGGAAACGTTATGCTTTTTTTCTTTGTTGTTTTTGTTTTGAGGAAGCACTTATACTGCAAAACATATGATGGAGAATACATGATCATACAGAGCGCATTCCCTTCATAGCCTTGAATGGATATTTCACCATTTACTCACCCTCATGTCATTCCAAACATGTATGACTTTTTTCCCACTCTGAATGGAACACACACACACACACACACACAAAAACAAAAAGATCCAGTGTTGTTTTGGAGACCACTGACTTTCATTGTATGGACAAAAACAGTTATTCAAAATGTCTCTTTTTTTTCCCCCATAAGAAAAAATAAACACATGCAGGTTTGAAACAAAAACATGAGTGTGAGTAATAATGACAATTTGTATTTTTGGTTGAACTACCCTTTTAATAGCAAATGCCAAGCTCAAGTCATGCAAGTCTTTTTTATTTCTTTCTAAGTCTTTCTCATTTTTGTATCAAATAAACTAAAAGTACAAAATAAACAAGTATTGCCTTCAACCTGCAGTTTAGGCATAATTGCTCTTGGCACTGTTAATGTTTCATGATTTAATAGCTGTCACACAACATTCCCCCTCGTTTTTCGGAAAAGCAGGTGCCACGTTGAGAGAAATCACTGCATGGCTGTATATAGAGTTGAAAAACAGTAAACAGCATGGAATATTTCAGCATTTCAAGTTACCTTATTTTGCTTTACTTTGGCCTATAATAATTGACAGAGCTGTAAGGTGGTCTGAAAACACATTTTGTTTTATTTTTGTAGCTGTCGGTGCTCGGTATAACTGAGGAAAACAAAAGAGCAAATCTTTTTGCCCGTATAACATTAGAGCACGGGGTGTTTACCCCACATGAGCGACGTTATTAATTGGTGCGTCCAACTTTTGTTCAAAGAACATTCATGCACTGCAAAAAAATTGTGTTGCGGTTAAAACGCTCTCCTGCTCACTCTCACACACACACAGAGCTGTTAATGAGGCGCAGGTTGCCACAAAGGACAAGCTCTCTGTGAGCAGGTTAATTATGTTATTACTGGCGTGTTGATGAGATTGTTTGATGAAATATGAATGTAATATGAGACGTGGCCAGGGGTTTTATTGAAACCAATCCCAGAAGGAGAGGGGGCTCAACTCAATGCCATGTATGTGCACTTACAAACACACACACAGAGATCTCAGAGATCAGACATGTAAAGGAATGTGTGTGTTTCTTGTGTATGAGCAATGTGTTCAGTCGTAACGTTGGTGGCGGGGTTAGACAGAGAGAAAAGAGATGCAGCGATAGACAGAGTGGTAAACAGACAGGCAGAGAAAAAGATAGTTACCCTCTTACCGAATGTTATTTCTATGCAAATGAAAGACAAAGAATTAAGGCCGAGGAGAATGGAGACAGTGACTACAGCCACGGATGTTGCTGTGGCAACTGAGATCTCTTAACATCAAGCTTTAGTGTAAACCATCGGAAACACACTGATAAGTGAGAAAAATGAAAGAGAAAACAGATGACAGGGAAGAGAAAGAAGCTATTAAGGCATCATTGGAAAATAACCTGACACAGAAGACTAGAGTAGTGTTAATATAAATGAGAATGGTATGGGGTGATGGCGATTATGGGCTCTTGTCAACCATATTTCGTCAACGACCGTGGAACCCAGAATGCCAGAATAAATCCGGGACATCTACGGGATGCTACTGTAAAAAACATCCAGTTTAAAATCCTCTTGGGGATTCATTAAAATCTTAGTTTCAAAGACATGCATGTTTAATATATTCTTTTTATGACAAAACGTCAAACAATTTTCCTGCGCTGATTATCAGTTGTTATTTTTGGTTCAAAGAAACAAGTATTGATTACCACCGCATGTCTTTGAACTCATGGTGTTTCGAACTAAAAATAATTTTTATCAAATATTGTTCCTCGTCCTTTTATCTAATGAGACTCAGTATAATAGTCTCAAAAAACATGCACGCAAAAGATAATATAGAAGAAGATTAAACAATATCTCAAAAATATTTCAAAATTAAGTGTCAGATTCCAGATTTAATGAAATAAAATTAAAAGTAATATTGTCTCTAAATTTAAAGGACTTAATTACACGAATCTCAAAACATTTAAAATGTTTATATTCTTCACTGTAAACCTAGACAAGTTCTACTAACTCTTTTTTGAGGCAACTGATTGCCTTTATTTTTGTAAGTTTGCAAACTTAAATATTGTCACAGACACGCCAGGCTCATCACTCACCCAATCACGACGCACTCCCTCACTAGAGTACTGATCACGCACACCTGACACTCATCACCATCCCAATCAGCAGCACTAGAAAAGACACTCACAGCCACACAGTCATTGTCCGGTCTCGTTAACGCATACTTACATGAATGCATACCTTACGGACTCCTCGAACGACTCCTTACCTGTCTCCAGTGTGTCCCCTAGATCCTCCGTGTTCTCCTGTCTTCTGTGAGTGTCTCTGTGTGTCTCTGTGTGTCTTCAGCTCCAAGGGTCATCCGCCATCCACGACTCCTAGAAGAAACAAGTATCAGTATTCACAGTCATCCACGATCACGAACTTTATCTGGCTTCACTCACTGCACATGCTCTGGTTGTTCAATAAACATCATTAACCTTACCTGTGTCTCCGACCTCCTCTGTACTGTAACAAATATCATCAGTAAGCATACAGTAGCTTTTTTTTTTTAAAACTGTAAATTGCAAATAAATATTAATTTAAATTAAAAATATATATTTAGTGTTTTGTTCATCTTAATTTAATGCAATTAAATAACCTAACCTGTGGGTGGATGATATGAGCGTAGCCGACACCAATTAGACCAGTCTGCAACATTATTATAAACAGCTGAATATTTGCATATTTTTGTAGCTATCAAAATAAAAATGCATATATTTAGACTTAAATTGACCTGCTGTCGAATCCAACTGCCCTGCTAACGTCTGGGTATCTGTGTGGAGGGAAAACGTCTGAGTGCACGTTCAGCGATGACGTCACATTTTGGTAAAAAAAAACGCCACTTGAGGGTGTATGTTTGACATTAAAGGGGGGGATATCACACACAGTTTCAGTTTTCTTATCTCATGTTAATCTTGAGTAACTATAGAAAAGCAGTGCATCCTTCATATCTCCAAAAAGTCTTTAGTTTGATCATATTTATAAAAGATACATACGCTATATCGAGTCTTTCCGAAAACAGCCGAGTGCCTGGAGGCGTGCCGTGTGAGCAGAGCTAAAGAGTGACGTGCACGCTCAGCTTTTGCGTAGCAATCGTCTGCAAGCTATCAATGATAGCTTCCGGGAGAAGTGCCCGTACAAGAAATTCCAACCTTTATGACATCACACAGCCACATACTCGGAAAAAAGACCGCAAAGTTTATGAGGATTTGGAAGAGTAATTTTGGCACAGAAATACTCTGTCATACGTCCAACTTGTCTTTTGAAACATTGGCCATGTTTAGCATGAGAATCTCTTTAACAGTGTAAATAAGTCAGAATACATGAAATAGCATTACAACCCTCCTTAAAATATAAAATATTTGATTATGGTTGAATCTATTTTTTCAAGTACCCTGAACTCTAAACTTTAGCAGAGTTAACTTAAATCTCTGATAGATGTTGAATGAACTCAAAAATAATTGTTAGTTAAACTTTTTGCCACATTTTGAGTAAAAGGTACTTTCCATTATAAATTAGTTATACTGTTTGGGTTTACAGTGTTGAGATATTTCAGCATTTGTGGGGCAGTCGTGGCCTAATGGATAGAGAGTCGGACTTGTAACCCAAAGGTCATGGGTTCGAGTCTCAGATCCGGCAGGGATTGTCGGTGAGGGGAGGGAATGTCTAGCGCTCTCCCCACCCTCAATACCACGACTGAGGTGAGACCCTTGAGCAAGGCACCGTACCCCCAACTGCTCCCCGGGCGCCGCAGCAATGGCTGCCCACTGCTCCGGGTGTGTGTTCACGGTGTGTGTGTTCACTTCTGTGTGTGTGCACTTGGATGGGTTAAATGCAGAGCACAAATTCCGAGTATGGGTCACCATACTTGGACACATGTCACTTCACTTCACTTCACACTTCATTTCACTATACTTCCATAATATTTTCTACAAATTATGGGCAATACATTTTTAAACACATACAGAATAAAATAGTTAAAAAGTATAACATTTTTAAAAAGTAAATATAGAAGATACAGATCAGCACCGTTATAGTTCAATTATATATTTGAATAATCAACCCAATCTCATGGCAATTTGTAAGTATTTTATGAGGTGGCTAATTCATACGAATTCATATGACCTCACTCATACGAATTTGTAACTTTTTTGCTAAATTGTACTTATTATAAGAGTTGCCAAATTCCTATGAATATGTATGAATGACCTACCCCTAACCCCGCCCCTAAACCTACCCGGGGTTTAGACAAATCGTATGAAGTTGTATGAATTAGCCACCTAGAAGACATGCTACAGGCGGCTCTTGATGACGTAGACTGGGACATGTTTCGGGCNTATATTCTCATCTGTGTTGTATTCTTTAATAATTGCACTGTCCATGGAGCGGACCTGACTCTCATTTCACTGCTGGTTATATATGCTCTATATAATTGTGCATGTGACAAATAAAACTCTTGAATCTTGAATCTTGAACCTTGTAAAATACATACGAATTGGTCATGAGATAGTGTTGGAATAATAAACTGAAATAAAAAGTAAACTATACTCAGCAAAAAAAAAATAAAAAAATTCAGGATAGGCTTCTTTTTTTTTGGAAAGGGTTTAAACAATGTTTTTCATGCTTTTTCAATGAACCATTAACAATTATTGCTCATTCACCTGTGAAACAGGCCACCAAGGAAAAGATGCCCAGGGTCCCTGATTACCTGTGTGAACGTGCCACGGTTCTGTTGCAGGAAGGCACGAGGACTGCAAATGTGGACAGAGCAATAAATGTCCGTAATGTAAGACGCCTAAGACAGGAAGACAGGAAGGACAGCTGATCGTAAAACCTTGTGTAGTCTTATGTCCCCACAGATGGAATAATGCAATAATGAATCCCTTTTGTTCCCATTTCTGTTTGTCAAATGTTTGTGAAACTTGTTCCATTTGTCTCACTTGTTAAATCTTTTTTATGTTCATACAAATATTTAAACATAATACTGAAAAACCAAAAAAAAAAAAAAAAAAAAACAGCTAAAAGTGGGAGGACTTTTTTTTTTGTTGCTTAGGATGGATGGACGGACGGATGGACAGATAGATAGTTAGATCACATTGTCAGAACTACAATATGATTTCTCCTAGTGTAATGAATAAACACTACACCTTGGGAGATCTTAAAAGGCATCTGCCTCAGTAAAACATCTGAAATATGTAAATTGCAGATGACAGTTGTGAAGACTAACTGATTAGTTTTTGCCTTCTGTCTTACTGTCATAATTGATATGTTCCTCAGGTCACAATCTCTATTATCGGTTCTACAAAAAAGACGATATATTTTCCTTTTGGTCTCTGTATCTGAACTGAGAGTAAACTAAAGCTTTTGATTTCTCACAGGCATTCAAGATTAGGGCTGTGACTCTCTTGGGTAGGAAAGATAAAAACGAAAACTTGATAGCTGCCTAAAAATGTCTAATCTCATAAGCGATGGGACCACTGACAGAGCAGCAGTGGGAAGTAAAATGTCTTTAAAAGCTTTTTACATCTTAATGTACTCAGAATTGTCCTGACAGGCCCCTCCCACTGCCACACTGCCTTCCTGCCGTTACACCCCTGTGGAGCGTTGGAGTGGCCCTCTTGGTAGTGTGCAGGCAGGCCCTCTATGTTGCACATTGTGACAGTGCCTGCTAAGAATGAAAAGTGGATTATTTTTTAATATGGCCAATCTTTACTGCAATGCTATGTCTTTCTGCCTGAATACTAACTTGGTAGATTAGGTCGAACAGAATTAAAACAACTTCCAGGTGCATGTGATGGTGCGGGTTACATAGCAAACATGATGCTGTTCTGAAGTCTTCATACATTCTGAAACTACTGTGACTTTAAAATAGCTTGTAATTTCCGTTTAACTTGTGTATATTCAACATTAAAACAATTACAGTTTTTCCCAATTGATGAAAAACTAAAACGTATTTTTTTGAAACACATTTATTAAATGTTTAATATTTAATGTTTTCTGCAGAACTTGACAAAAGCAGTGTTCTCACAAGGGAAGGATTTCCAAATCCCAGCCTTTGCATGGGGGAGAGAAAATGTTGGAAATTAAGTGTTAGCCAATGTGTTTTTTGAGCAAGAAAAGAAAAGACAGATATTTGATGTTTCATATTCAGTTATTGTGGGATTTAGAAGAATTTCTGTTATATATAGTTTTGTGGGCTACTGTTACGGTGAAGAGTGAAGCTTATCCTGTACCTTGCTTTATTAAAAAAACAGAGAAATTTTTTTATTTGTGCTTCCTGCCAAAATACCACATACAGTATGAAAAAAGTAACACTTAGTATGCTAATATGCTATAGCTAGCTGGTGGTTTTCTCTATTCCTGAAACAGAATTCTTTAATTCTTTGTCTCTCACCATGCTAACACCACGGCATCATCTTTAATGAGAGCAGAGTTGCAAACGCAGTGGCACGATCAGAGAAAAATGTAATTTTATTGACAGTAGACAGTAATATATCTGTCATTTTCATCTGTCAAAACATGCTAGAGAACTAAGAAGGGAAATTCACTGAAGCACACATTTCAGGCTGCCCAGGTGTGATTATTCAACTGAGCCAGACAAACTAGATTTGCAATAGAGAATGTTAACGTGATATTATTATCATGAGAGCTGTAGTTTTGACTAATACAAACCCGATTCCAAAAAAGTTGGGACACTGTACAAATTGTGAATAAAAACAGAATGCAATGATGTGGAAGTTTCAAATTTCAATATTTTATTCAGAATACAACATAGATGACATATCAAATGGTTTAAACTGAGAAAATGTATAATTTTAAGGGAAAAATAAGTTGATTTTAAATTTCATGGCATCAACACATCTCAAAAAAGTTGGGACAAGGCCATGTTTACCACTGTGTGGCATCCCCTCTTCTTTTTATAACAGTCTGCAAATGTCTGGGGACTGAGGTAACAAGTTGCTCAAGTTTAGGAATAGGAATGTTGTCCCATTCTTGTCTAATACAGGCTTCTAGTTCCTCAACTGTCTTAGGTCTTCTTTGTCGCATTTTCCTCTTTATGATGCGCCAAATGTTTTCTATGGGTGAAAGATCTTGACTGCAGGCTGGCCATTTCAGTACCTGGATCCCTCTTCTACACAGCTATGATGTTGTAATTGATGCAGTATGTGGTCTGGCATTGTCATGTTGGAAAATGCAAGGCCTTCCCTGAAAGAGACGACGTCTGGATGGGAGCATATGTTATTCTAGAAGTTGGATATACCTTTCAGCATTGATGGTGCCTTTCCAGATGTGTCAGCTGCCCATGCCACACGCACTCATGCAACCCCACACCATCAGAGATGCAGGCTTCTGAACTGAGCGCTGATAACAACTTGGGTTGTTCTTGTCCTCTTTAGTCCGGATGACATGGCATCCCAGTTTTCCAAATAGAACTTCAAATTTTGATTCGTCTGACCACAGAACAGTTTTCCACTTTGCCAGTGTCCATTTTAAATGAGCCTTGGCCCAGAGAAAATGCCTGCGCTCCTGGATCATGTTTAGATATGGCTTATTTTTTGACCTCTGGAGTTTTAGCCGGCAACGGCGAATGGCAAGGTGGATTGTGTCCAATGACAATATTTTCTGGAAGTATTCCTGAGCCCATGTTGTGATTTCCATTACAGTAGCATTCCTGTATGTGATGCAGTGCCGTCTAAGGGCCTGAAGATCACGGGCATCCAGTATGGTTTTCCGGCCTTGACCCCTACACACAGAGATTGTTCCAGATTCTCTGAATCTTTGGATGATATTATGCCCTGTAGATGATGATAACTTCAAACTCTGCAATTTTTCTCTGAGAAACTCCTTTCTGATATTGCTCCACTATTTTTCGCCGCAGCATTGGGGTAATTGGTGATCCTCTGCCCATCTTGACTTCTGAGAGACACTGCCACTCTGAGAGGCTCTTTTTATACCCAATCATGTTGCCAATTGAACTAATCAGTTGCAAATTGCTCCTCCAGCTGTTCCTTATATGTACATTTAACTTTTCCGGCCTCTTATTGCTACCTGTCCCAACTTTTTTGGAATGTGTAGCACTTATGAAATCCAAAATGAGCCAATATTTGGCATGACATTTCAAAATGTCTCACTTTCAACATTTGATATGTTATCCATATTCTATTGTGAATAAAATATAAGTTTATGAGATCTGTAAATTATTGCATTCCTTTTTTATTCACAATTTGTACAGTGTCCCAACTTTTTTGGAATCGGGTTTGTAGTTCTGCATACACAAAATGACCACTACTAATTCATGAAATTAATTAGACAATGACATCATTTAAGGAGAGACAGCAAAGACCTTGAAATTACTTAAGTATTGGCTTAGTTCTTCTCTGATGTGTTGCTGTTAAAAATCTAAAAAAGTTTTTTTTTTTAAATTTGCCCACAGATCCACATATTATAATCATCTTCTCAGCAACAAGGACACCTAATACTCTATACATTTGTGAAAAGTAAAAAATACTGTCTAAAGGGAACTCAAATATGAACATAATTGCACTTGGTAAACTTTTTAAATGTAAGTTTTTTTTTTGTTTTGTTTTTTTATGTTGTGACTCTGTGTCCCTATGAGAAAAGTTATGAAAACCCCCTTTTTTTTTTGTGAAACCCCTGTTCATAATTGAATTAACCTCAGTATTTTTCTCCCTAAGTGTACTGGACTTTTATACAGTACTACATACTGTATATACAATCTCAGGACTGGCAGTGGCAGATGAAATGGTTATAAAGGATAAAGTTATCTTGTTATTTATGTTATTTTTATTTATTTTTTTCAACATTTCTAGTCTGAATGTTATTATTTACATTTGACTTAATCTTCTATAGACCCAGAGCAATACATCACCATTTTTGAATATGTCTTAATGATCAAGTTTGCTGTAAAGATGAATTCCAAGGATATTCAAAGAGCTGTCAGATCTTTCTATAAAGTAAGGCCATAAAAGGACACCGTGAGACATATGACCCCAGATTCTCTTGATATCCAGATAATCTCTGCTTTGCTTTTATCATTTGCTCTAGGAGAACCTCATCTAAAGCACAGGCTGTAGGGTATGGACCAGGTACCTTGTTCCTAGGCACTGTAAGCTGATTTATGAAAGCCTAAAAAAGGATGAAAAATTGCTACAGTGTTGATAAATGTGTGATAGAATCTCTTTTTAGCTGTAAAGGGCATATGCTTTCAGGACAGTAACCTTCTAAAAAGGGGTCATGTGACCAAAGCTGCCAGAAAGGTAGTGGTTTGGTTGTCTCTTAGTACCACTTTTTTTACTACATTATATATGGCATTACTATATATATATATAACCTCAGCTGAGGTGGTACTATTTAAGTGAGCCGTACCGTTTCGTACCGAGCCATCCCATGCAGTGAAAAAGCGCCTTTATATACATATGGTCTTTGGTTATCTGCAAAGCAATTTTTTGCAACTTAAAATATAGTTTTCATTTAATTATTTTTTCTTATCATAGGCACAAAAAGCCTAATGTATAGAGAGGTATGAAGAACTTCACAGGCAGGTTGATTTTCCTGTGGCGCCCTGCCTGATATCCCTTTGATAGTGCACAATGGGAGCCTTGCATACGAGACCTTGAGAAGTAACAAAAAAGCTTGAGTGTGTTAGTGGGCAGATGGCAGACAGCCATGGATTGCAATGAATGCAACATTGTCTGGACTGCTTTCACAGATGTCTCTAAACGGTATAGCATATAGTACATTCACAGTATGAGAAATAGCTAATATTGGTAACCATGCACATGCAATTGGGCAGTAAAGGCGAAGATTACAAAACAAATACTATTAACATATTCAAACCAGAAAACGTCTGCTCAGTTTGTTTTACATGAACTTGAAGCAATTGCAGCGGATGCTGTTGAGTCAATCAAGCATTACCAAGTAAGCCTTAAATAGTTTATCAAATACATTCCCAGAAAGCCTAGTGTGTATTTGCATCTTCATTAAGACGGTGTACCTGTGTAAACATTAAACAATAAAAAAACTAAGGACTTATTACAAGACATGTAAACTAATAACCTGCATCCAGGCAAACAATTCAACGTCAATTCATTTCTGCCTCTAAATCAGGCACACCCATAATATAATTGCACACAAGTCGTTTTGGAAATGTAAACATTAACCAGAATGTCAGAATTAAATAAAATTGATGCTTGTGTCCGATCACTTTTTGCATCCTCGCCCATGCGGAGGGATTATGTAAACGAGACACATTGTCTCATAGCGAACGAGAGTCAATGCTTGAATATTAATTTGCCTTGCCTGACTGAGCTGATTGAGACAGCCTGAACCTCCTCACTCTCGTTAATTATACCGCTCTCCATTCAGCCAGCAGGCCTGATTCTGTGGCTCTCCTGGGTGAGAAAAAAGGAGATTTGTTTAGTTCGAAAGAGAGGGTCTACTTTCAAACAAATATAAAGTGGTGTGAGTAGGCCTTTGTCTCTGGAAAAGAAAGTAAATATATAAATAAAGAAAAAAGATAGAGTTTTTCTCCGCACAGCTGTAACACAAATGAAGTAGCAGATGAATAAGGTAGCTTGGATTCTGAGGGGGATTTGTGTTTCTCTCTGATGAGGTGAAGCTTTTGGTATTGTGCCGTAATTGAGAAACGTAACTCTAAGCAGTGCCTGGTTCAAAGGTTTTAATGTCTGAGGCTTAGTCAAAGTTTTCTAACAACTCTAATGCAATGGACAAAGATGGATCAAACAGTAACTGGCTCCAGCAGAAGTTAAATTCTCGCTTGATGACTGCAGTACCACTGGTTTTCCTTTTTTTCCAAGTCAGCATGAACTTTACAGCGGATTTGATCATTTGACGATCAAGGCCTCTAAATGGTGTATGGGGACGCACGAGGTGAAAACATTGATTGTCTAGCCCGGTTTTGCACTTGGGGCAGTGCATCAATAATCAATGAGTGTTGGATCAGAGAGATGCCATCTTCTTGCCAAAGGACCCTGTCATTAGCTGTCTGCTACGTGCCTGTAGCAACCCCAGCCCTCCTTTCATCTGTGGCGTCCTCTCTCCCGATGTTTCAATCTGCCCCGCCATTTAGAGATCTATATAAGCTTCCCTTTCATGTTCTCTGTCTGCTCACCCGGTGCCTTTTACGTGTCACCCGTAGTCAAGTTCAGGCTTTTTCGCCAAAGCCATTACTGTTGCTTGGAAAGGCTGTCGAAAGACCAAAGATTCCACCAAAAAAGCATAAGGAAATGACACATGAACAAGAAATAGTCAGTCAATCCATGACCCACTTGCGTAACCACTGTTGAATCTCTTGCTCTTATCCATATATGATTAATTTCTTGAATTTGTGGTCATATACTAAAAGAAACATGCAACAGTTTAGGTTCATCCCATCACCATCATCGTTATCATCACAATTAACCATTACCACTTAAGAGAATGAACAGCTGCTTCCCAGAGCATCTTGCCACAGCGCAGCCACTCCGCAGTGCTCAGGAATGGCACTCGTGGGACAGAAAGTTGGTGCATTCTGCCATATGCCAAGTTTTAAAAGCTCTCTCTCCCTGCACTTTACGCTGAGGACAGGAAACAGCTCACAGCTCGTCAAGGAACACATGTCTTCAGACACATATACGCATGGCTTTCACTTCCTTCTCAATGGCCATCTGAAACACTTAGCAGCTTTTACAGCCATTCATTGGATCTGCAGGGCCCAGTTCTCATTAAGACATGGCATCAGTCCAGGTTTAAATGAAAAGGTCGAGAAATCTGCAGAATCGGATAGGGATAGGAAGCACCTAAGTAACATCCTCTGTCAATAACAATAGAAACTGAATTTAAATAGAATCCAAAGTATCCACCCAGGTGTGTATTAAAAGGAACGTCAGCATACAAGTTAGTTTTTTACCACAGAAAATTATTAATTGTTGTTGTTACATTATGGCATTTGAAATGTAAGAAAGGTATATTAAAATGCATCTATAGGTAAAAAAATTCATTTATAGCCAGAAGACTTAAAGGTGCATTGTCTAAATTTTAGCGGCATCTAGCGCTGAGGTTGCGAATTGCAATATAGAGAAGCTACTGTGGCCAATACAGGACAAAAATGCCGTCATCTGAGACAGCAGAGAGAAGCAAATCAAGCAAACGCACTCTGTAGTTTGTCCATTTAGGGCTACTGAAGAAACATGCAGAAGCAAAATGGCGGTTTAACATGTAAGGGGACCCATGGTGTATGTAGATAGAAATGGCTCATTCTAAGGTAATAAAACAACCCAGTCTGATTAGAAATACGTACCTGTGGGAACGTTTTCGTGAGTCGCAAAATACATATCAATATATACATATCACTGCAGTTTTGATGTGAAATGTCCACTGAGTGGCGCTAAAAGCGTGTTTTTTTTTTTTTTTGCTGGAACATATAAACGTGAATATGGTACGTTTTTAAGACGTTGGTTTTTATACGAATCACCGCGGTTCTGATTTGAAATTTGCTCTCCATTGTGTTTTAAAATAACGTACCACCAACACTACACCTAAACCTACCCGATAGTGTTAACAAAAGCAAATGTGACATAAAAAGCACACGTAACCGTGCCGTTTTAGCTTGTTTAAGTCTCTCTTTGAATTATTTTACCGTGACTCGCTTTTCACAGGATTTGTACACAAAGTTTCCTCGTCTTAAGTACAACTCCGTATCAGGTGAGCTACCGAGCAAGCTTGTTATGTCAGAAAAGCGAAACATATGGAGCTAGTTAAGCGATGCAAAGTCTAAAAATATATTCGTTTACAAATCGTGTACTTTGGTAAAAAAGCGTTTTTAAGTCATAATATAATATTGTGCAAGGATACGTGAAAACAAGTCTTTATTAATCCATAATCTGACCCTGTAATTGTAACTGTGTATGAAAACAATTAAGAGCGCTTGCCGTTTACTGCCACTAGCTTTAATTTCTGTTAGAAACTGCAGTGATATGAACACATTGGTAAATATTTTGGCGACTCGCGAAAACTTTCCCACAGGTACGTCTTTCCTATGAGACCAGGTTGTAATAAAAACATAGCGGTTCATTATGTAACGTCTTTATACACCACTGAAAACATAGTTAAGTATATTATATTGCATTTTTGTCAATAGATCCTCCTAAAAATTTACACATTGCACCTTTAAATATAATTAAAATAACTTGTGTGACAGAATACTTCACTATCATATCTGTTTAAATTTATATCAAATATTTCAACTTTGTTGTTGTGACAATATAATGCCTGTAAACACAGAACGATATCTACACATGTGAAAGCTAAGCATGTGTTTTCCAGGTTGTTGTCTTGAGTCAGCAGAAGAACATAAACATGTCTCCGTTCTGTTGTCTACTTGCTTTCAGAATGTTCAGTGGCTAAAACAAATTAGAAATAGTTTAAAAGCCTTTAGCTGACAGCAGGTAGATGACAACATGCCTCTGTAGATCTGCTGGTAGGAATTACATTCGTGGCAAAGAACTAGATGCTCATCCGCCTAGAACATG
>RJVU01018281.1:7613252-7629641 GCA_003731715.1 Anabarilius grahami | reverse complement strand
ATTCCACTAATGCGGGTGCGTTGTGATACTGTACTTTATATTGGATGATGAATATGAAAAAATGAAAGAAAGAAAGAAAGAAAGAAAGAAAGAGAAAGAAAGAAAGAATGAAAGAACTAATTTGGATATTCTGTATCTTCGCTCTCATAATAATTGAACAACTCAATTATCGTTAAAAGTCATGCGACAGATTATTTTTGCTTGGAATTAGTTTACACTGCACCCTACTTGTGCAACCAAATTTAATTTTTAATCCAAGATATGTAATGGAAGCAGGAGAAACGATGAAGAATGAAGAGAGAGAGAGAAGATGGAGAAAGAGGTTTTCTGCTCTCTCTGAAGTTCCTGTTTCCTCTCTTGCTCTCTTTCTCTCGTTCCTCTCTTTTCTCCGTCTTCCACTTGAGTGTAGGGCAGTCCTCAGAGTATTAAACAAACATTACCAGAGAATGGACTTCAGAAGTTGAGAGGTTGATAGCAGAGGTGATAGAGGAGATGGAAAGAGAGCAGAATGACAAGTGGGCAGGAGTCAGACCAGGCAAAATAATGTAATTCTAAGCCAATTTTGGAGAGGAGAGGTTATAAATATCCTTCTTGCTCATCTCTCGGAGCTGTTCTCTGATTGGCGAAAAAATGGAATCAGATATTTGGAAAAGCAATTTTTCTCAGACAATTACCCATGGATTGGATAAGTCCTGTTGAATGGAATGACACATGATTGCCCACTTCTCAAGCACACAGTAGTGGGAGAACATAGTTTGTATTCAATCTTTACAAGAATCAGTACCCACCTTCATTTTATACAGTATATACAGTATAGATATCAACGGTACTGTGCAAACTCTTATGGTACTCAAGGAAATATATGAGTGAAAATACTATAGAAAAACAGTACAAAAAACAATGCATGCTCCTATAAAACAATATTGATATTTTTTGAAATTGAGGAATATGTTTAGTTTCCTTCATCAAGACAGCTCAGTTATTGCATGTGTTTGCTAAATTCTATCACTAGTGAACTACATTTAATTTAATGAGATATTGATTACATGGACCAGATGTGCTTGCAGAGAAATTTAGATTTCATTTTTAAACTATAAAAATACTACAGTAAGTATATTTACGCTTTAAAAAACAAAAAACAAAAAACAAATTCCGCTTAGTCATAGTCTGGGGTTGTGTGTATGGTCAACATTGATGGATTAGTAAATGTTGTGTAATGAAAACAGATTTTGATTCAGCATGCTGTAACTTCTGGGCCATGACTGATGACTGGCAAAAACTTCTGACTCCACATTTATTCTACTTTTCTTCTTCTGCAGTCTACTGTAAAACTGGTAAAGAAAAAATCGAGAAGGGTTATTTGCACAACGCATGCTAGAAATTACATCTTTTTACTCTCTCCTTCAAAGAAGTGTCTGTTCTCAGCTGGTAGGAAAAGCTAATCATCAGGAGACTTAAAAATCCAACCAAATTGGGCAATAAAAAAGCATGCTTAATTTTGTTTTACTCTATATCGCCACATTGCAGGTTTCGCAGAAATGAATGGGGGGTATCTACTGTAATTAAACAAATTATTAATACTTCATATAAAGTCTTTTGTCGTAAATCAAGGAAGTAGTACTAAAAGTACTAAAGCCTATGATTTAGAGAAATATTTTATGCTATTAAAAGTGATTTATAAGGGCAGTTAGGATATGAAAAAGTACACATTTTGCATCTATAAAGTGCGTGCTAATCATTGGCAAGGTTCTTAAATGTTCTGGCACTGAGAGAGATCTTAGTCCGCATGTTTACTGATGTGAGATGATGTGCCCTTTTGACTAACACTGTCAGCACCCAGCCAATCCAACTGCAGTCAGGCAGGTGACATTTCAGCAACCCTATTTGACTCTCAGATGCTTACCTATGGCAAATAATGAAAGGAGAGCAACTCCTGAAAAATTGGAATGACCCGGCAGAAAGATCTGAACCTTTCAAAGTGCTTCGATGTGGAAGGCAGGTAAGAGGGAATCAGACGAGCGCATGCTTCTTTGAAGGCTCCAGCAGCACTGGTAGAGCTAATGATATCAGAGAGAGAGAGTCCATCAAGTCTAAAAAGTTATCTACAATCTGATATGAAGACAAACGGACCAAACAAAACATAAAAATCAAACAAAACACAACTCATTCATTTCTCAGTGGTAAAAGAATCCGGTTACAAAACTGGTTTAAAGTTGAATGTTGCTTCATATGCTCACCACTAAAGTCCATTATCAGAGTGTCTCATCTCTATCTTTCCATTCTTACCTTGTCTGACCCCTATCATTCGCTGAATTACATATTTTTCCTTCATTCCTGCACCGTTGCAGGATACAGATACAATCATGACATGTTTCTATAAGTTCATTGGAATGTTTTCTCAAGATTCATTTGAAATAAGTTTTATTTTGTCTCCAGAGCTGTCGCTGAGGTTCTTGCTGTACAGCATGCCTAAACTTACCCCATCTACGAGATTGATATTGATGACTTATTTGCATTTATAGATTTTAGTGTTAATGAGGTTCAAGTATCTAAAGAAGAAATGCGATGAGGTTTGTTTAAACTATGTTTTAATTTGACCTGTTGGATACAATGAGGTCAATAATAGCTGGAAAAGTCTATGCCATGCATCACAATAGCAGTTACTGAAATGGTGCAGGACTCTTTGAAAGTATGCAATCTGCCACTTTTGAACCAATCACCTGAGCTAATCATTTTGGAAAATGACATGCTTATAAGCTGATAGCACCATTAAACGTGCAAAAATACAGTAGTATTTTATAGTATTTTACATTCTTAAAAATCAAGGTTCCAAAAGAGGGGCTTTGCAGTGATGCTCATTCTATAAGGTAGTAAAAACATAACGGTTCATTACGTAAGGTCTTTATACACCACTGAAAACTTAGTTATGTATATTATATTGCATTTCTGTCAATAGATCCTCCTAAAATTTACACATTGCACCTTTAACTGCTGAAATTGTGCAATTTAGTTTCCTGGGTCACCATCAAAGTAAAACGCGTAACACCTCTTAATCTGACCTGCAATCAATCTCTAATCAGTATGCTGCAAGGAGAGAAGCAACAAAGAAGAAGAAGCAAAAAGAAGAAGAGTTAAGTTGTAATAAATGTGATTTTCTGAAAATTCCATAATTGATTGCTGATGAAAAAGGAATTGAAAGTTTAGCCAGCAATATTACACTTCAAACTGGTCAATTTTCTAAAGTATAATTACCCTCACAGAAAAATTTGGCTTAATAACAGTTAAAAGTGGACAACTATGAGCTGAGCTAAAGACCAGAGCCACCTTCAGTGGAGAGAAGCAGCCACCTGTCACCACTCGTACATCCGGGCAACAGCTAGCAACTGGTAACACAAACATACCCTCTACCATTGTACTTCCTAGCACAGTTCACCAGTATTATTCCAGGATATATAAAATGGGTTTTCTGAAGATGTAGCAGAAACATTTAAGTGACAGAGCCACTCACAGGAGCCTGTTTTGGGACTCTAATGAGCAGTAGCAGTCACCCGTGGCTCTTGTAGAACAGAGCAAACAGCATGCACTCTCATGCCTTCCCTGCAACTCGTTCTGTTTAAAGAATTATTAAAAGGGATGTGGTATCAGAATGCCAAGCCTGATAAAATATTGAAGCTGAGAAAAAGAACATAGTTGAGAAGGGTAAGGAAAAGTAACAGAGAAGTGAATACAGTGAATACTTCTCACTAAACAAGCATTTATCATTCCTTTTATATCTTGTTTACGCTATGCAGTACTTGATTTAGCCTCATAGGACACCTCTACAAGCTGCCAATGTATGTTCACTGACCATTTGATTCATACAGAGGTGTAGAGAGTACCTGAAAACCATACAAGTCATTATAATTTAAAGTGTAAAAAATGTAAATTGACATTCCCAGAATTCCCTGCGTGACACTTCACATTTGATGTATTTTCGTTGAAATAACTACTACGGTACCTTTCTGGGGCTTGAAATTGGTAGTTGCATAGACTGTCAATGGAGGGACAGAAAGCCCTCAGATTTCATTAAAATGATTTCCATTTGTGTTCCAAAGATGAACAAAAGTTTTACGGGTTTGGAAAGACATGAGGGTAATTATTGACAGAATTTTCATTTTTACAGTAAATTTCTGACAACCAATTCCGCTTGATTAAAAGTCTTCTGATGAGTATCTGATTTTAACAATAGGCTACTTAAATATTTTACTCATACTGAATGTAGTCTCAAAGATGCACTAGTCCTCAATACCTACGAGACATGCCAGTGAAAAACAAAAAAACTATTTATTTGTGGGGAGAGCAATTACATGTTTATTTTCTAAAGTCAAAATAAAACTGAACCCCTCAATATTGCAATTGATCAAGGCTGACACAAAAGCCTCTTAAATATCTACAGACACTCAAGTCTCAGTTTAGCTCAAGTGCTCAAAAAGGGTATAAGTAAACCAAAATTCATTAAAAGGATCTCTTCAATATTATGGATAAATAATCTAAACTATAATTAAAGCCTAAAAAGTCAAAGCCTACTTGCACTGGACATGCTGGTTTTGGCCCCATCACCAACTACAGTCATGTCCTCCTTTCGAATATAAAACACATGCGATTCAGCAACAAATGCACTCACATTTGTGTAAAGTAGCCTTGTTGGCAAGTTTGGGTGAGTAAGGGCGAAATGACATAGTCCCATAAATGCCCTGTAGATGGTGATATTGCTTCTTTTGTAACATAAATAAATTGCTGCAGAAAAAGTTAGGTGTCATGCAAAATGTAATGTGTAATTGCATTGCTCATTACAAATGTATTGGAGTATATACACTTTTTTTTTTTTTAAATGTTGTCAAGTAGAAAATAAAAGTTGTTAATATCCTTCATACTCAGTCAAAGTACAAAGTAGCCAAAAAGATACTAACTAATTACATTTACTCAAATATATGTTACGCCATTTATATTGCACACAATAGCAGCATTATTTTTGAATCTGCCCATCTGGAAACAAATTATGTTAAAGGTACAATATGTAAAATGTTCTGTCCGCTAGAGGTCGCTAGAGGCCTATTCAAAACAAAGGCGTAGCTTGATGACGCCAAGTTTAAATGCGGAATCTTGGGACATGTGGTCTTTACCTCACAACCGGTAGAAAATAAATGGGATAGGACTCGGGCAGAAAGCATGTTCATGGGTGCAATTATTAACGTTACTGTAGTATGAATGTATGTGAGCAGCTGAACTTTTATTATGACACAGTCGTCAGCACCACTTCCACTTTTCTGGTCATAAGTATGAGGTAACACAGCTCTGTTTATCATATTTGACACATTTAAGTGTGTTGAAAATGGTGTTATATTGTTACTCTCTGCGTTCGCTCGGTGGCTGCTGTGAAACACTGTTGCATACTGCAGTAAGATCGATTTTAGAATATCATATTAAATGCTGGATGGCTTGTGTTGGTAAATGGCATGCAATTGTATTGGTTCTACAAAATAAAACTGGAAACCGAGGGTAACGCAGGTATGATGCAATTGACAGGCAACTCCTCACACGTCCTTGGTTAAAATTGCAATTTTCTCACGATTTACAAATAGTTGCAAACATTTGGGATATTGTAAGTACTCAAGAGAACAAAATATATAACAGTGGTTTTTGGATATTTTACTGCAAAATTCTTACATATTGTGCCTTTAAATGCCAGGTTGAAACAGTATGTATTTTTTAGCAAAACTAATCTTTGGGTTAGCTAAAGTTTGCAAGGTTAATGGTACAGAGTCTAATCAAAGATATTTAGGGAATTGACTAAGAATGAATTAAGCCACTGACTGTGTCGTTTATTTGCACATGCTGTCTGTTTGCTATAGCATTTGATTTACTAAAGGAATTATGCAAATCAGGTAAATGTGCAAACAGGGCCTGAAAATAATGCTGGGTGCAATTTGCATGACAAAATTCCTCTCATTGTTTGATATATATGTCCAATTACTGCATAATTTGGTGATGGAAATATAAGACAAACATATCTGTATCTACAAATTAGATTTTTTATTAGATTTTATTAACAACATGAATCTGAACTTTTCAATGAGAAAAGCTAATTATACTACCAGTATATAAAATAACTTTTTGACAACTTTTATCTAGAGCAATGAAAAATAGTACAGAGTATGCAAATACCAGACCATTGAAATATTCATATTCATATTATGTATGGTGTAGGCTGATAATTATTACGTGAGTCAACCTATTGAAAAATGAAGAAATGGAAAATTTATCTTCAGAATTAAACCTCTGAACTCATTATAAAAGCCAATAATTGTCTGGTTTCTAAACATTAATTTGTGACTATAAAGACTCTCCAGATACATTAATGTGGTGAGCCAAAGCATTATGTCCTCTGTGATATAAATATCTCATAGCTTATATATTCGTTCATGCATTATATATCCACTCCATGATTTATGTAATGCAGCTCTTGAAAGAATAAGCACTGTGGCTAAAATCAACAAATTGTGTTTGAGAGCGTGTGGTACCATGAGGTTACATAGAAAACTTGTCAGAAGGTTGTGCTGCACTATGGTGGAAGCAATTAAAATTATAATCATAGCACGTTTTGTATAAATGAAGAGCGACCCATTTCGGCCACAATTTAAGAGATTTTTCTTTTAGATAAAAAAAAGAGCAACCAAAACAAGATTTGTTTTTTTTTTGACATGAATATATTGCAATTACTGTAAACACTAAAATTACTGAATAAAAAGAAAAGTAGGACACTTTAATATAGCACCCTTATATAATTATGTAATATAACACCCTTCCTCTCTCACTGAATACTGATGTTGGGATCCTCAGCTCTTTATTCCTTTCCGTGTTTGCTGGTGCTATCGCAGGAAATTCACATGCATGAATTCAATGATTCTGTTATGAAAAATAGCTGTGTTTTATGCATACAATGAAACTTGGCATGAAGGGGTGAAATATTTATGCATTAACACGGCCTACTGGAAGTGCTCCACGTCCATCATTCCTTTATCACTCCTATATTCTTCATGCATTCTTTCTTGTTAATGTTGAGTGCAAAAGACAATGAATAATTTTTATCTCGAAATCAGACAAATAGTAATTTCATACTGTAAAAAAATTTACTTAGAGCACCTAAAGCTGCCAAATTTAGTTTTTCAGTCATTTGTTTTATTTTCTATTTATTGAGCTTGGTCCTTATGTAAACAAATAGTGTTGCACACTGTTTTTCAAGCACACTGTAATGGTCTGTGGGTTTAGCTACAGTATCCAAGAAACTAACTGATTAGCATTTCAGCAGACCAATCCTATAACATTCAAAATGCTTTTACATTTACATTTACATTTACATTTATGCATTTGGCAGATCGAACCCATGACCTTGACATTGCTAGTGCCATGCTCTAACCACTGAGCTACAGGAAAGCTTTTAGATGCAAAGATCTCATTCATGTTAATGTTTTTGCCTGAGGTTCTGTCTGAAACCATCCTCCGACTACTGCGTGTTAGTTATATAGTAGCCTTACAGTTAATATTTGCCTCATTTTAGCAAGGAAATAGTTTTGTGAAGCTGAAATAAGCACATTGAAACTGAATGGGAAAATTATGACTTTTGCCTCAATAAACTCCCAATTTACTGCTTATTAATAGTTAGTAAGCTGATTGTTGTAGCATTTAAGTTTAGGTATTGGGTAGGATTATGGAATGTAGAATAAGGTCATGCAGAATAAGGCTTTAATATGTGCTTTATAAGTACTAATAATCAGACAATATTCTAGTAAAATGCAAGCTAATAATCATCTAGATAAAGTGAGAATTGTTCCCCATACTAAAGTGTTACAAAACTCTGTATAAAGACATCGAAATACTTTATGAAAAAAAAAAGAGAAAAATCTGAAGGCAAATGATTTGCAAGGTTACAGAGAACTCTTTGAGTTTGTAGAAACAAGGCATAAACAAAAAGTGATGCAATTTGGAATGTATTTGTGTATGAAAGGAAGAGACAGAAGAAAACAAAACAAATGGCACAAGCACAGGAATTAGTGGGCGAAAACCCGGGGCTCTTTAGTGTATAATGTGAAAGCACAGTGGGTTTCATTCACTATTAATTGAGTACAAGTGTTTTTAATTCTGAGAGCAGAAAAGTTCACACAAAGTTTCCAATGAATTCACAATAGGTGCGTACACACAGTTGACTTTTATGTAATGTTAATGAATCTCAATAATAAATGAGGAGGCGTATGGACACTGCTAACTGTGTAAGCTTAGCACTTTGTTTTTTAATTTCAAATTGACTCACATTTCTTTATATATTATTATTATTATTATTACAGAAATACCTAGGGTCCAGCATCCTCGTGACCCTGCAGAGGATAAAGATGTCTACACTGTACACAAAGACACACATTTCAACCCAAGTGTTCACACTCTCAGACGAACTTACCGGATTCTCAGGTTTTCTACACCCTTGAATCAACTTAGAGACATCACTTATCCCCAGAGCTTAAACTTGCTTCACTTTCATCTGTTTTCAAAAATGTATGAATTCTTGACAAGTCAGCAGATAACATATCCTTTTACATCACCGTCTGGTTAATCAAAGAGACGTTGGAGATGGGGTCAAAAAATGTGTGTGTGTGTGCATTGTGCGTAAGAGTGTAAGAGGCTCTGGATAACTGTAACTCTGCATGATAATGTGGACATACTAGAATACTGCTCCGTCGTTAATGAATAACTACACAGGAACAAATGAGTAACACAATATTAACATCCTAGTAACTACTATTAACTAACAAGAAACTCTGATTAATGATTTAATAAGTTATAGTGCATAGTTGAATGCAATAGATCACTATTAGCTAATCAATATCTACTATTTTGTCATACCTCCAAGTGGACTACTAAGAACTATTATACAGGTTCATGATTAATATGAATAATGCAAAATATATAGTTAATTCTAAAGTAAAGGTAATGGTAACCCACTAGTAATGACTCAAGTATTACCAAATCCTTGAGAAGGAACGACTAATTATTTGGATCAGTATTCGAAAGTGAAAAACATGCTAACTCTCTTGTAATGACTGAAAACATTGTACGCTTTGGAGGGTTTTGTAAGGTTTTGGGTAGTAATTTGGTAACACTTGAGTTATTGCTAGTGGTTACCATGATCTTTACTTTAGAAAATAATTAGTAATTCCTTTAAAAGGATGTAGTAACACTTGAATCATTATCAAAACCTTACAAAAACCTCCAAAGCATACAATGACTTCAGTCGATATTAGGGAGTTATCGTGCTTTTCACCTTAGAATACAGATCCAAATAATTAGTAATTCCTTCTGAAGGATTTGGTAATACTTGAATCATTACTAATGGGTTACCATGATCTTCACTTTAGAATTAATTATGCATTATGCAGTATTCACATTAATTATGAACCAGTATATAGTAGTTCTTAGTTCTGTGGGAGGTATGAAAAAATAGTAGTTACTGATTAGCTAATAGTGAACTACCACATTAAAGTGTTAGTTCATCCCAAAATAAAAATTATGTTGTTAATAACTCTCCCTTGTGTCATTCCAAACCCATAAGACTTCCATTAAACTGATGCTCAACCGAACCTGAATGAGGCATGAGAACAAACCTTTTCCGGAAGCTCATGAACCTCATTGGTTACACAGCACATTTGAGCCGGAAGAGGTTTTTTCTCGTGCATCATTCAGGTTTGGTTGAGCATCTGTTTATGTTCGCTGATCAAGGTTTATATGTGAGTAAAAGCCGAAATTAAATATGCTCATCATTAAAAGTGATTGAGTCTCTTCTTCAGAAATGTTGGAGTAAACCGCTTGATTCATATGGATTAGTTTTAAGATCTCTTTGTGAACATTTTGAAGTGTCAAAGATCAAGTTGGAAAGGCAGTCTATGGAGGGACAGACATCTCTCAGATTTCATCAAAAAGATCTTCATTTGGGTTCTGAAGATGAATGAAAGTCTTACGGGTTTGGAACAACATGAGGGTGAGTAATTAATGACAGAATTTTCATTTTGGGGTGAACTAACCCTTTAAACTGAGCACTATTACTAATTTGTTAATCTGAGTTTCTTGCTAGTTAATAATGTTAATAGTGCATCATTCATTTGTTCCTGTGTAGTTATTCATTAATGACAGGACAGTATTCTAAAGTGTTACCAGCATACTTTGTCCTCAGTATAATTTCTTCACCTCTTCTTCCTTTCATTCTTAACAGCACCTATGCTTTCTGTGATCCTCGGTTTGGGAGATTAATTGATTAAAATTCTGCTGCACGTCTTACCTAAACTGGTACACAGTGATTCTGCATACTAAAAGTCACTTTCAGGTTGACAGGAAAAGGCATAAGCTTCTTACAACTGCATCAGTGAAATGACCAGCAAGTAGCTCATTATAAAGGCCTTGATATATATATATATTTTTTTTTTTTCTTGTAGCAAACAAAAATAAATGCCAGTCTCATCATTTATATGTTTATAATAATAATAATTATTATTAAATCAAATAAAAAGTCATATCAAATTACCAGTTTAAATATAGTGGTGGGATGGAATTATTTCAATATTGGAGAAAAGACAAATAACCTTTAAAAAAAAAATTTATATATATATATATATATATAATGTGATTTCAAAATGCAATCTGAACATGCATACGTGTGTAAACAAACAGCATAACATTTATGCTCGAAACAAAGATTTACCAGGTCTTGCTCAAGGGTACAGCCATTATCGCTGAAGCAGGGTGGTAATAGCATTGTTATAAACTGAAATCCCAGTAAGTGGTGGTTCCAGGGTTTTAATAGAAACCAGGGGAATATAAGAACACAGATATATTCCATTTGTGCATTGGTTCTTAACATGTATTTTGACAGCAGCCAACTAACACCGCAACAAGGGAGAACAGTGCAATGATCAATGATTCCCTCTTGGGAAAACAGTCAATGTGAGGCTTAGTTAGTTCTTAAGAGTGTCAAGAAGATTGTACGCTACTGTATAGAGGGGAACTTATTTATTTTGAAATCCCAGCCACAGTAGATCAATATAACATCATGCATCTCTCTGCTCTTGCATGAGTGTCTCTGAGCTTTCATTAATGCACAATAATCACAGCTGAGTCTAATGGTTTTTCTCTCTCTCTTCCCACTCTTCCTCCAGGCAATGTATCTCATGCACGAGATGTGTCACGCTAAGCAGAATGAATGGCCGCACTCCGAAAACACAAATTGCAAAGTAAACAGATTAGGGTGGAAAACTACTCCTCCATCCCCTTCCCCGCCTCCTCCTCTCGCTCATTTCTTCCTCTCATCTCCCTCTGGACCAGCAGGATGGGATGGATGATGAAGGGGACTCTCTCATGCTGGCCGGACAACTAGTCTGAGCTCTACTGGTTTAACCCTGCAATCAATATGCAGTTCCCCTCACATGACTAAAATGTCTGGGCTTGGAATCCATCCCACTGGCTCGAAGTAATGGAGCATCTAGCCTGTGCACCACTGTAATTTTTATTACACCCCAGCAGACACTAAATTGTGATAAAAGGATTCATATTGCGGATACATGCCTCCACTGGAGCAGAAACAGAGAGTGTGATAAAGAAAGAGAGAATGCTGTTTTTTTATTTATGTTTGTTCACAGTATTTTATCTTGCCCTACTTGGAGCAAAACAAAAGGAGTTACTGTCCAATGAAACAACATTCGTTCATTCCTCTGAGGCAGAGTGTATAGGAAATTACATTTGGAAGTCTATTTTTCTTCACCAGAAACATTACGACACTGCTGACCTTATTTTGCTCTCCTTGGCCACAGTTCTAAGTACAAATCCTACAACAAAATTATATTATCTCAAGTTCAAACACTTATATAATTGCCAATTTGTGCAAAACTGTAGCTTATACATATTTGGCATTCAGAAACATAAAAACATAAAAAGCATTAAAGGCACAATATGTAGTTTTTCACCACTAGAGGTCGCCTATTTAAAACAAAGGCATAGCTTGATAAAGCCGAGACTGAGCGTGTGTAACCCCTCCTGTTTAAACTACCCGCTCTAAGCGAGGCTCGAACCCAGGTCCCCTGGCAGGGGAGTCGGGCACTCTAACAAGGAGGCTAAAGACCACAGTCTCTAGTGTCAGTCGCTAGAGTTCCTCTTGAGATCAGGGGAGTGAGGTTTACATGCACAGCTCTTACCAGCCTACGTCCGTTACACTCACCCACCCTAAACCTCACTCCCATCTGGGTCACAGCACCAGTGTAACCCCTCCTGTTCGAACCACCCGCTCTAAGCGGGAGTCGAACCCGGGTCCCCCGGCATGGGAGTCGGGCACTCTAACACGGAGGCTAAAGACCGCAGTCTCTAGTGTCAGTCGCTAGAGTGCCTCTTGAGATCAGGGGAGTGAGGTTTACACGTACAGCTCTTACCAGCCTACGTCCGTTACACGTGGAATCATGGGAGTTGTCGTCTTCACCTCACAGCCGGTGGAAAAGAATCTGATGGGATTGTGTGGGGTAACGCATCGCTCTTTATCATATTAGATACATTTGAGTGTGTTGAAAATTATATAATGTATGAAACATTATAACGTTACTTTGTGCGTTCGCTCGGCGGCTGCTATGATTATTGCACACTGCAGTAAAATGCTGGATGGCTTGTGTTGCTAAATGGCATGCAATTAATTTTAAGAAACAGAGAAAATGCTGTATTACTGTTACTAAAAATAAAGCTGCATCTGATTATGCTGCATTAGCCACTTGACAAAATAGTGTTGTCTCTGAGGCATGGTAAAAACATGTTGTTTTTTTCAACAACGCTGTTTACGTTGTAGACACAGAGAAGCGCAGTATTGGCTGACGCAGGAGCCGGCCAATAATGAGCCGGCGTTCTGGTGTAGAACCTGGAAGCGCTGCACTGTGTCTACAACGTAAACAGCATAGGAGAATGATTGGGAGGAGAAGAAATTGTTGAATAAAGTCGTTATTTTTGTTTTGTTTTTGCGCACAAAAAGTATTCTCTCGCTTCATAACATAAAGGTTGAACCCCTGTTGTCACGTTGACTATTTTAACAATGTCTTTACTACCTTTCTAGACCTTGAATGTGGTAATTACGTTGCTTTCTATTGGGGATCAGAAACCTCTTGGATCAAAAATATCTTAATTTGTGTTCTAAAGATGAATTAAGGAGTTATGGGTTTTGAACGACATGAGGGTGAGTAATTAATGGCAACAATTTTTTGGGTAAACTAACCCTTTAATTTGGCATGACAGATCGCTGTCGTTCAAGCGAAGCAGCAGCCAGAGCACACATGAACTGATCATCTGTTCCTATTTACTACTAGTTACAGCAAAGAATAAACAAGAATGAACATCAGAAGGTATGTTGAAAGATATAGAATGACTTACTGAAATGTATCATTTCTCATGTAATCGCTCAATCAGTGTTTCAACTGTGGAAAGATGTCAATAAAAACAGCTAGTAAACAATATGTAACATAACAATATGTTACATTTACCTCAGAAAAGCCATTCAATGTCCATAAACTTGTTAGTCAGCTAGAAAAATAAAGTCTAGAGAAGCATACTATATTGCATACATTGTATTTTTACTTAACCAGGCTACACACACGGGTATAGTGAGTTATGATTAGGTTTTCTTTTCATATATTTTTGAGGAGCAATACTCAATAGGAGCAATACTGAGGGATGCCACAGTTCTCAGCTGTTGTCCCCTCACAACGATTTTCCATTTGAACAAATAATTATTGCCAGGCCTGACAATTTAATAGACTATATTCTGCTTATAGACTAAGTATCATTGGTTTCTTATACGTATAGTCAACACGGAAGATTTGAATGTGTTTGAAATCCTTCTCAATTTGAGAACTAATCTTCCACCCTCCAAGCTGAAACCATCATGCAGTAGTCCCATCATAAATAAGGATTACAAAAATCACCTGTAATATGGCCAACCAATGAGGTTTTTTTTTTTTTTTTTGCAGTTGCATCATATTGCATGTAATGCCTGATTGGTTATCAAAGCAGTGTGAGGATTATGAGTCAACAAAGAAATTTGGAAGCACACAAAGAATTCAGAAACCTGAACAATCTTCTCCCTTTTGCTTAAGCCACATGTCAGCTTAGCATGTCATTGTTTGAAGGCCTCGACCCTAACCGCCCTCCTGCCCCTGACTCCAGTTAGGGGGCTTAAGGTTGAGGCAATACTTTAATGAATCCAATGTGGGGAATTTTCAATATTCGGTTCACACTCAACTAGTTATCCTGAACAATGAGAGCTGGAGAGGCCCGCAGCTGGCCAGAGTACAGCAAGACAGGGCTGCCAAACGTTTATGATAATGCCCATTCAGTAGCACAATGCAGGATTAGCACTGCAATGAACTTGGAAAGTGTCCACCTCAGTTCTTGCTCCCGCTCTCTTCCTCTCCCAGTCTGTCACAAAAACCTTTATTAAAAAGATTAATCTGACATAAACAGCTATTTACAGTTAATATGCTTAACAAGGGTGTGTGCATCCACTGTAAAAAAAATAAATAAAAAAAAATGTATGTGTGTGTGTGTAGAAGTATATGAACAATCGTAAAACAAGATAAATAATTAGTGAATAAAAACAAGATTGTGTAAGGTATTAACTTATTTTCAGGTACATTTTTTCTCAAATGAATTTAGCATGCATACAGATCATGTTAACTGGAAAATAAGAAAAGAAATACTGATTTAAACTATTTTAGCAGTGTTTAAAATACACGCATGTTTACATATCATTTTTAGATTACTTCATAGAGCCCTCTGTTGAGCTGTCATTGTGTGCACATCTGATCGAACTTCTGATGTGTTTTTTTTTTTTTGCACATTGTGCGTTTGTGTGTGCTTTCGTGAGTCTTTTTTGAGGGCTACTGCCATATTCTCTCTGTATTTTCTCATTTCAGAGGGTGATTGGTATTTGGATGGATTTGTCTATCAGACTCAGAGAGTGATGGCTAGAGCTTTTAACAAGTTAATTTTCTAGTCCAGTTTCCCTGTGATTGCTGGGAGACAGCACAATCCTGGGAGAATTAAGTCTTGCTATCTCCAGTGCTGCATTGTATTGGAGCCCTGCAAACCGCTCCGCTCCAAAGAAAGAGATTTAGATGTTGTGTCGTTGACTGATAAAACCCTCCATCCATACAGATTCAGACAGAGAGAGAGAGAGACAGACAGAGACAGAGAGAAAGGAAAACATTAACATCTATTGGAAAATAAATACCTCATGCACATTCATACAGGATGCACATTAAAAGCCAACAGTATCGTATTTGATACATCAATTTCTAAGGCCTCGAAATTATCAACATGATAAAAACTTAAACTAACTTAAACTAAACTCCCCATTGTACACAATCTTGTACATGCCTCCTGCCTTTGACTGATAGTCAGTACTTTTTTTAGTAAGTAAATGTCTTTTTTTTGTGATTTGTTGAAATATCATCTTACCAAGAAATTTTTTCAAAAGATATAGTGACAACTGATATTTACTGTATATGCATTTTATGAAATTGATTTATGCAGGGCTGCAGGGCTGCAGGGCTTGACATTACCTTTTTTCACCAGCCACTGTGGCTATGTGGTTTTCCAAAGTTCCTAGTCACTCAGCATTTTCCCTGTCCACAATTTTGTCATCGATACCATGGTGAAAAACTGCTATATAGATATTTTTTAAATTATCTCATAATTTGGCAGCAGTTATATTAGGCTGTTGTCACTTTAAGACCTGACGCACGGATCCATTATACTGTTACACATGCGTTTTCTTTATCAACTGTTTACATTTACTTAAAACATAACTGTGTTTACGTGAATACTTGCCAAGACAGGCATTTTGACATTATTTTGTGTAAATTTGACTGTTTAAGTGCAATAAGCAGCAAAAAAACACAACTCAATTTAGTACTGAGAGGCGGCTTTATGTGCGCTCACTTTGGGTGTGAGCACAAAGTTTGAGTAAAAATATGCACAATACGTGCAATCCCACACCAAAATTCAAGCCCTGTAACACCAACAATTATCAATATTCAATCCGAAGCAAATTAAATGAGAGTGAGGGAAGGAGGGTTTGTGTGTCAACTTGCTGTCTGAGAGATAAGAGAGAGAGAAAGTGTAGCTGATCACAAGCTATCAGAATATAAAGTTGCATTTAAAAAAAAAAAAATCTGACTATAATTTAATGTCAGGTTTTACAGAGTTAAAAATTATTAGCTGCATTGTAACTCTATAAATAATTAATATTTCATTATAGGAGGCAGCACATGCTCCAAAAGA